>JBBPBX010082852.1:0-15649 GCA_038048925.1 Garcialebias charrua | reverse complement strand
GAGCATAAATCAGGATGTTATTCTGTGTTATTCACATGGATTATTGATCATAAATCAGGATGTTATTCTGTGTTACTCAACTGGATTGTTGATCATGCATCAGGATGGTATTCTGCATTATTCAACTGGATTATTGAGCATAAATTAGGATGATATTCTGTGTTATTCACATGGATTAGTGATCATAAATCAGGATGTTATTCTGTGTTATTCACATGGATTATTGATCATAAATCAGGATGTTATTCTGTGTTATTCAACTGGATTAGTGATCATAAATCAGGATGTTATTCTGTGTTATTCACATGGATTATTGAGCATAAATCAGGATGTTATTCTGTGTTATTCACATGGATTATTGATCATAAATCAGGATGATATTCTGTGTTATTCACATGGATTATTGATCATAAATCAGGATGATATTCTGTGTTATTCACATGGATTATTGATCATAAATCAGGATGTTATTCTGTGTTATTCACATGGATTATTGAGCATAAATCAGGATGTTATTCTGTGTTATTCACATGGATTATTGATCATAAATCAGGATGTTATTCTGTGTTATTCACATGGATTATTGATCATAAATCAGGATGATATTCTGTGTTATTCACATGGATTATTGATCATAAATCAGGATGATATTCTGTGTTATTCACATGGATTATTGATCATAAATCAGGATGTTATTCTGTGTTATTCACATGGATTATTGATCATAAATCAGGATGTTATTCTGTGTTATTCACATGGATTATTGATCATAAATCAGGATGTATTCTGTGTTATTCACATGGATTATTGAGCATAAATCAGGATGTTATTCTGTGTTATTCACATGGATTATTGAGCATAAATCAGGATGATATTCTGTGTTATTCACATGGATTATTGAGCATAAATCAGGATGATATTCTGTGTTATTCACATGGATTATTGATCATAAATCAGGATGTTATTCTGTGTTATTCACATGGATTATTGATCATAAATCAGGATGATATTCTGTGTTATTCACATGGATTATTGATCATAAATCAGGATGATATTCTGTGTTATTCACATGGATTATTGATCATAAATCAGGATGATATTCTGTGTTATTCACATGGATTATTGAGCATAAATCAGGATGTTATTCTGTGTTATTCACATGGATTATTGAGCATAAATCAGGATGTTATTCTGTGTTATTCACATGGATTATTGATCATAAATCAGGATGGTATTCTGCATTATTCAACTGGATTATTGAGCATAAATCAGGATGATATTCTGTGTTATTCACATGGATTAGTGATCATAAATCAGGATGGTATTCTGCATTATTCACATGGATTATTAAGCATAAATCAGGATGATATTCTGTGTTATTCACATGGATTATTGAGCATAAATCAGGATGGTATTCTGCATTATTCACATGGAATATTGATCATAAATCAGGATGTTATTCTGTGTTATTCAACTGGATTATTGATCATAAATCAGGATGTTATTCTGTGTTATTCAACTGGATTATTGATCATAAATCAGGATGTTATTCTGTTTTATTCACATGGAATATTGATCATAAATCAGGATGTTATTCTGTGTTATTCAACTGGATTATTGATCATAAATCAGGATGTTATTCTGTGTTATTCAACTGGATTAGTGATCATAAATCAGGATGTTATTCTGTGTTATTCACATGGATTATTGATCATAAATCAGGATGTTATTCTGTGTTATTCACATGGATTATTGATCATAAATCAGGATGTTATTCTGTTTTATTCACATGGATTATTGATCATAAATCAGGATGTTATTCTGTTTTATTCACATGGATTATTGATCATAAATCAGGATGTTATTCTGTTTTATTCACATGGATTATTGATCATAAATCAGGATGTTATTCTGCATTATTCACATGGATTATTGATCATAAATCAGGATGTTATTCTGTTTTATTCACATGTATTATTGATCATAAATCAGGATGTTATTCTGTTTTTTTCACATGGATTATTGATCATAAATCAGGATGTTATTCTGTGTTATTCAACTGGATTATTGATCATAAATCAGGATGTTATTCTGTGTTATTCACATGGATTGATCATAAATCAGGATGTTATTCTGTGTTATTCACCTGGATTATTGATCATAAATCAGGATGATATTCTGTGTTATTCACATGGATTATTGATCATAAATCAGGATGTTATTCTGTTTTATTCACATGGATTGTTGATCATAAATCAGGATGTTATTCTGTGTTATTCAACTGGATTATTGATCATAAATCAGGATGTTATTCTGTGTTATTCACATGGATTATTGATCATAAATCAGGATGGTATTCTGCATTATTCACCTGGATTATTGATCATAAATCAGGATGATATACTGTGTTATTCACATGGATTATTGATCATAAATCAGGATGATATACTGTGTTATTCACATGGATTATTGATCATAAATCAGGATGATATTCTGTGTTATTCACATGGATTATTGATCATAAATCAGGATGTTATTCTGTGTTATTCACATGGATTATTGAGCATAAATCAGGATGATATTCTGTGTTATTCACATGGATTATTGATCATAAATCAGGATGTTATTCTGTGTTATTCACATGGATTATTGATCATGAATCAGGATGGTATTCTGCATTATTCACATGGATTGTTGATCATAAATCAGGATGTTATTCTGTGTTATTCACATGGATTATTGAGCATGCATCAGGATGGTATTCTGCATTATTCAACTGGATTATTGATCATAAATCAGGATGGTATTCTGTGTTATTCACCTGGATTGTTGATCATAAATCAGGATTATATTCTGTGTTATTCACATGGATTATTGAGCATGCATCAGGATGGTATTCTGCATTATTCAACTGGATTATTGATCATAAATCAGGATGGTATTCTGTGTTATTCACCTGGATTGTTGATCATAAATCAGGATTGTATTCTGTGTTATTCACATGGATTATTGAGCATGCATCAGGATGGTATTCTGCATTATTCACATGGATTATTAAGCATAAATCAGGATGATATTCTGTGTTATTCACATGGATTATTGAGCATAAATCAGGATGGTATTCTGCATTATTCACATGGAATATTGATCATAAATCAGGATGTTATTCTGTGTTATTCAACTGGATTATTGATCATAAATCAGGATGTTATTCTGTGTTATTCAACTGGATTATTGATCATAAATCAGGATGGTATTCTGCATTATTCACATGGATTATTGAGCATAAATCTGGATGTTATTCTGTGTTATTCACATGGAATATTGATCATAAATCAGGATGTTATTCTGTGTTATTCAACTGGATTATTGATCATAAATCAGGATGTTATTCTGTGTTATTCAACTGGATTATTGATCATAAATCAGGATGTTATTCTGTGTTATTCACCTGGATTATTGATCATAAATCAGGATGTTATTCTGTGTTATTCACATGGATTATTGATCATAAATCAGGATGTTATTCTGTGTTATTCACCTGGATTATTGATCATAAATCAGGATGTTATTCTGTTTTATTCACCTGGATTATTGATCATAAATCAGGATGTTATTCTGTTTTATTCACCTGGATTATTGATCATAAATCAGGATGTTATTCTGTTTTATTCACATGGATTATTGATCATAAATCAGGATGTTATTCTGTGTTATTCACCTGGATTATTGATCATAAATCAGGATGTTATTCTGTTTTATTCACCTGTATTATTGATCATAAATCAGGATGTTATTCTGTTTTATTCACATGGATTATTGATCATAAATCAGGATGTTATTCTGTGTTATTCACATGGATTATTGATCATAAATCAGGATGTTATTCTGTTTTATTCACATGGATTATTGATCATAAATCAGGATGTTATTCTGTTTTATTCACATGGATTATTGATCATAAATCAGGATGTTATTCTGTTTTATTCACATGGATTATTGATCATAAATCAGGATGTTATTCTGTGTTATTCACATGGATTATTGATCATAAATCAGGATGTTATTCTGTTTTATTCACATGTATTATTGATCATAAATCAGGATGTTATTCTGTTTTTTTCACATGGATTATTGATCATAAATCAGGATGTTATTCTGTGTTATTCACCTGGATTATTGATCATAAATCAGGATGTTATTCTGTGTTATTCACATGGATTGTTGATCATAAATCAGGATGTTATTCTGTGTTATTCACCTGGATTATTGATCATAAATCAGGATGTTATTCTGTGTTATTCACATGGATTATTGATCATAAATCAGGATGTTATTCTGTTTTATTCACCTGGATTATTGATCATAAATCAGGATGTTATTCTGTGTTATTCACATGGATTATTGATCATAAATCAGGATGTTATTCTGTGTTATTCACCTGGATTATTGATCATAAATCAGGATGTTATTCTGTGTTATTCACATGGATTATTGATCATAAATCAGGATGATATTCTGTGTTATTCACATGGATTATTGATCATAAATCAGGATGATATTCTGTGTTATTCACATGGATTATTGATCATAAATCAGGATGTTATTCTGTGTTATTCACATGGATTATTGAGCATAAATCAGGATGTATTCTGTGTTATTCACATGGATTATTGAGCATAAATCAGGATGATATTCTGTGTTATTCACATGGATTATTGATCATAAATCAGGATGATATTCTGTGTTATTCACATGGATTATTGATCATAAATCAGGATGTTATTCTGTGTTATTCACATGGATTATTGATCATAAATCAGGATGATATTCTGTGTTATTCACATGGATTATTGATCATAAATCAGGATGTTATTCTGTGTTATTCACATGGATTATTGATCATATCAGGATGGTATTCTGTTATTCACATGGATTGTTGATCATAAATCAGGATGTTATTCTGTGTTATTCACATGGATTATTGAGCATGCATCAGGATGGTATTCTGCATTATTCAACTGGATTATTGATCATAAATCAGGATGGTATTCTGTGTTATTCACCTGGATTGTTGATCATAAATCAGGATTATATTCTGTGTTATTCACATGGATTATTGAGCATGCATCAGGATGGTATTCTGCATTATTCAACTGGATTATTGATCATAAATCAGGATGGTATTCTGTGTTATTCACCTGGATTGTTGATCATAAATCAGGATTGTATTCTGTGTTATTCACATGGATTATTGAGCATGCATCAGGATGGTATTCTGCATTATTCACATGGATTATTAAGCATAAATCAGGATGATATTCTGTGTTATTCACATGGATTATTGAGCATAAATCAGGATGGTATTCTGCATTATTCACATGGAATATTGATCATAAATCAGGATGTTATTCTGTGTTATTCAACTGGATTATTGATCATAAATCAGGATGTTATTCTGTGTTATTCAACTGGATTATTGATCATAAATCAGGATGTTATTCTGTTTTATTCACATGGATTATTGATCATAAATCAGGATGTTATTCTGTGTTATTCAACTGGATTATTGATCATAAATCAGGATGTTATTCTGTGTTATTCAACTGGATTAGTGATCATAAATCAGGATGTTATTCTGTGTTATTCACATGGATTATTGATCATAAATCAGGATGTTATTCTGTGTTATTCACATGGATTATTGATCATAAATCAGGATGTTATTCTGTTTTATTCACATGGATTATTGATCATAAATCAGGATGTTATTCTGTTTTATTCACATGGATTATTGATCATAAATCAGGATGTTATTCTGTTTTATTCACATGGATTATTGATCATAAATCAGGATGTTATTCTGTTATTCACATGGATTATTGATCATAAATCAGGATGTTATTCTGTTTTATTCACATGTATTATTGATCATAAATCAGGATGTTATTCTGTTTTTTCACATGGATTATTGATCATAAATCAGGATGTTATTCTGTGTTATTCAACTGGATTATTGATCATAAATCAGGATGTTATTCTGTGTTATTCACATGGATTGTTGATCATAAATCAGTATGTTATTCTGTGTTATTTACCTGGATTATTGATCATAAATCAGGATGATATACTGTGTTATTCACATGGATTATTGATCATAAATCAGGATGTTATTCTGTTTTATTCACATGGATTGTTGATCATAAATCAGGATGTTATTCTGTGTTATTCAACTGGATTATTGATCATAAATCAGGATGTTATTCTGTGTTATTCACATGGATTATTGATCATAAATCAGGATGGTATTCTGCATTATTCACCTGGATTATTGATCATAAATCAGGATGATATACTGTGTTATTCACATGGATTATTGATCATAAATCAGGATGATATACTGTGTTATTCACATGGATTATTGATCATAAATCAGGATGTTATTCTGTGTTATTCACATGGATTATTGAGCATAAATCAGGATGTTATTCTGTGTTATTCACATGGATTATTGAGCATAAATCAGGATGTTATTCTGTGTTATTCACATGGATTATTGAGCATAAATCAGGATGATATTCTGTGTTATTCACATGGATTATTGAGCATAAATCAGGATGATATTCTGTGTTATTCACATGGATTATTGATCATAAATCAGGATGTTATTCTGTGTTATTCACATGGATTATTGATCATAAATCAGGATGATATTCTGTGTTATTCACATGGATTATTGATCATAAATCAGGATGTTATTCTGTGTTATTCACATGGATTATTGATCATGAATCAGGATGGTATTCTGTATTATTCACATGGATTATTGATCATAAATCAGGATGTTATTCTGTGTTATTCACATGGATTATTGAGCATGCATCAGGATGGTATTCTGCATTATTCAACTGGATTATTGATCATAAATCAGGATGGTATTCTGTGTTATTCACCTGGATTGTTGATCATAAATCAGGATTATATTCTGTGTTATTCACATGGATTATTGAGCATGCATCAGGATGGTATTCTGCATTATTCAACTGGATTATTGATCATAAATCAGGATGGTATTCTGTGTTATTCACCTGGATTGTTGATCATAAATCAGGATTGTATTCTGTGTTATTCACATGGATTATTGAGCATGCATCAGGATGGTATTCTGCATTATTCAACTGGATTATTGATCATAAATCAGGATGGTATTCTGTGTTATTCACCTGGATTGTTGATCATAAATCAGGATTATATTCTGTGTTATTCACATGGATTATTGAGCATGCATCAAGATGGTATTCTGTTTAATTCATATGGATTATTGATCATAAATCAGGATGTTATTCTGTGTTATTCACATGGATTATTGATCATAAATCAGGATGTTATTCTGTTTTATTCACATGGATTATTGATCATAAATCAGGATGTTATTCTGTGTTATTCACATGGATTATTGATCATAAATCAGGATGTTATTCTGTGTTATTCACATGGATTATTGATCATAAATCAGGATGGTATTCTGTGTTATTCACATGGATTATTGATCATAAATCAGGATGTTATTCTGTGTTATTCACATGGATTATTGAGCATAAATCAGGATGTTATTCTGTGTTATTCACATGGATTATTGAGAATGCATCAGGATGTTATTCTGTGTTATTCACATGGATTATTGATCATAAATCAGGATGTTATTCTGTTTTATTCACATGGATTATTGATCATAAATCAGGATGTTATTCTGTTTTATTCACATGAATTATTGATCATAAATCAGGATGTTATTCTGTGTTATTCACATGGATTATTGAGCATGCATCAGGATGGTATTCTGCATTATTCAACTGGATTATTGATCATAAATCAGGATGGTATTCTGTGTTATTCACCTGGATTGTTGATCATAAATCAGGATTATATTCTGTGTTATTCACATGGATTATTGAGCATGCATCAGGATGGTATTCTGTTTAATTCATATGGATTATTGATCATAAATCAGGATGTTATTCTGTGTTATTCACATGGATTATTGATCATAAATCAGGATGTTATTCTGTTTTATTCACATGGATTATTGATCATAAATCAGGATGTTATTCTGTGTTATTCACATGGATTATTGATCATAAATCAGGATGTTATTCTGTGTTATTCACATGAATTATTGATCATAAATCAGGATGGTATTCTGCATTATTCAACTGGATTATTGAGCATGCATCAAGATGGTATTCTGTTTAATTCATATGGATTATTGATCATAAATCAGGATGTTATTCTGTGTTATTCACATGGATTATTGATCATAAATCAGGATGTTATTCTGTTTTATTCACATGGATTATTGATCATAAATCAGGATGTTATTCTGTGTTATTCACATGGATTATTGATCATAAATCAGGATGTTATTCTGTGTTATTCACATGGATTATTGATCATAAATCAGGATGTTATTCTGTTTATTCACATGGATTATTGATCATAAATCAGGATGGTATTCTGCATTATTCAACTGGATTATTGAGCATGCATCAGGATGGTATTCTGTTTTATTCACATGGATTATTGATCATAAATCAGGATGTTATTCTGTGTTATTCACATGGATTATTGATCATAAATCAGGATGTTATTCTGTTTTATTCACATGGATTATTGATCATAAATCAGGATGTTATTCTGTGTTATTCACATGGATTATTGATCATAAATCAGGATGTTATTCTGTGTTATTCACATGGATTATTGATCATAAATCAGGATGTTATTCTGTTTTATTCACATGGATTATTGATCATAAATCAGGATGTTATTCTGTGTTATTCACATGGATTATTGATCATAAATCAGGATGTTATTCTGTGTTATTCACATGGATTATTGAGAATGCATCAGGATGGTATTCTGTGTTATTCACATGGATTATTGATCATAAATCAGGATGTTATTCTGTGTTATTCACATGGATTATTGATCATAAATCAGGATGTTATTCTGTGTTATTCACATGGATTATTGATCATAAATCAGGATGTTATTCTGTGTTATTCACATGGATTATTGATCATAAATCAGGATGTTATTCTGTGTTATTCAACTGGATTATTGATCATAAATCAGGATGGTATTCTGCATTATTCAACTGGATTATTGAGCATGCATCAGGATGGGTATTCTGCATTATTCAACTGGATTATTGAGCATAAATCAGGATGATATTCTGTGTTATTCACATGGATTATTGATCATAAATCAGGATGATATTCTGTGTTATTCACATGGATTATTGATCATAAATCAGGATGTTATTCTGTTTTATTCACATGGATTATTGATCATAAATCAGGATGATATTCTGTGTTATTCACATGGATTATTGATCATAAATCAGGATGTTATTCTGTTTTATTCACATGGATTATTGATCATAAATCAGGATGATATTCTGTGTTATTCACATGGATTATTGATCATAAATCAGGATGTTATTCTGTGTTATTCACTTGGATTATTGATCATGAATCAGGATGTTATTCTGTTTTATTCACATGGATTATTGATCATAAATCAGGATGTTATTCTGTGTTATTCACCTGGATTATTGATCATAAATCAGGATTATATTCTGTGTTATTCACATGGATTATTGAGCATGCATCAGGATGTTATTCTGTTTTATTCACATGGATTATTGATCATAAATCAGGATGGTATTCTGCATTATTCAACTGGATTATTGATCATAAATCAGGATGGTATTCTGCATTATTCAACTGGATTATTGAGCATGCATCAGGATGGTATTCTGTTTAATTCACATGGATTATTGATCATAAATCAGGATGTTATTCTGTGTTATTCACATGGATTATTGATCATAAATCAGGATGTTATTCTGTTTTATTCACATGGATTATTGATCATAAATCAGGATGTTATTCTGTGTTATTCACATGGATTATTGATCATAAATCAGGATGTTATTCTGTGTTATTCACATGGATTATTGATCATAAATCAGGATGTTATTCTGTGTTATTCACATGGATTATTGATCATAAATCAGGATGTTATTCTGTGTTATTCACATGGATTATTGATCATAAATCAGGATGATATTCTGTGTTATTCACATGGATTATTGAGCATAAATCAGGATGATATTCTGTGTTATTCACATGGATTATTGATCATAAATCAGGATGGTATTCTGTGTTATTCACATGGATTATTGAGCATAAATCAGGATGATATTCTGTGTTATTCACATGGATTATTGAGCATAAATCAGGATGGTATTCTGTGTTATTCACATGGATTATTGAGCATAAATCAGGATGTTATTCTGTGTTATTCACATGGATTATTGATCATAAATCAGGATGTATTCTGTGTTATTCACATGGATTATTGATCATAAATCAGGATGTTATTCTGTGTTATTCACATGGATTATTGATCATAAATCAGGATGTTATTCTGTGTTATTCACATGGATTATTGATCATAAATCAGGATGTTATTCTGTGTTATTCACATGGATTATTGATCATAAATCAGGATGTTATTCTGTTATTCACATGGATTATTGATCATAAATCAGGATGTTATTCTGTGTTATTCACATGGATTATTGATCATAAATCAGGATGTTATTCTGTGTTATTCACATGGATTATTGATCATAAATCAGGATGTTATTCTGTGTTATTCAACTGGATTATTGATCATGCATCAGGATGGTATTCTGCATTATTCAACTGGATTATTGATCATAAATCAGGATGGTATTCTGCATTATTCAACTGGATTATTGAGCATAAATCAGGATGTTATTCTGTGTTATTCACATGGATTATTGATCATAAATCAGGATGTTATTCTGTGTTATTCACATGGATTATTGATCATAAATCAGGATGTTATTCTGTGTTATTCACATGGATTATTGATCATAAATCAGGATGTTATTCTGTGTTATTCAACTGGATTATTGATCATGCATCAGGATGGTATTCTGCATTATTCACATGGATTATTGATTATAAATCAGGATGTTATTCTGTGTTATTCACATGGATTATTGATCATAAATCAGGATGTTATTCTGTGTTATTCAACTGGATTATTGATCATGCATCAGGATGGTATTCTGCATTATTCAACTGGATTATTGAGCATAAATCAGGATGTTATTCTGTGTTATTCACATGGATTATTGATCATAAATCAGGATGTTATTCTGTGTTATTCACATGGATTATTGATCATAAATCAGGATGTTATTCTGTGTTATTCAACTGGATTATTGATCATGCATCAGGATGGTATTCTGCATTATTCAACTGGATTATTGAGCATAAATCAGGATGATATTCTGTGTTATTCACATGGATTATTGATCATAAATCAGGATGGTATTCTGCATTATTCAACTGGATTATTGAGCATAAATCAGGATGATATTCTGTGTTATTCACATGGATTAGTGATCATAAATCAGGATGTTATTCTGTGTTATTCACATGGATTATTGATCATAAATCAGGATGTTATTCTGTGTTATTCAACTGGATTAGTGATCATAAATCAGGATGTTATTCTGTGTTATTCACATGGATTATTGAGCATAAATCAGCATGGTATTCTGTGTTATTCACCTGGATTATTGAGCATAAATCAGGATGGTATTCTGCATTATTCAACTGGATTATTGAGCATAAATCAGGATGATATTCTGTGTTATTCACATGGATTAGTGATCATAAATCAGGATGGTATTCTGCATTATTCAACTGGATTATTGAGCATAAATCAGGATGATATTCTGCATTATTCAACTGGATTATTGAGCATAAATCAGGATGGTATTCTGCATTATTCAACTGGATTATTGAGCATAAATCAGGATGATATTCTGCATTATTCAACTGGATTATTGAGCATAAATCAGGATGGTATTCTGCATTATTCAACTGGATTATTGATCATAAATCAGGATGGTATTCTGCATTATTCAACTGGATTATTGAGCATAAATCAGGATGATATTCTGTGTTATTCACATGGATTAGTGATCATAAATCAGGATGTTATTCTGTGTTATTCACATGGATTATTGATCATAAATCAGGATGTTATTCTGTGTTATTCAACTGGATTAGTGATCATAAATCAGGATGTTATTCTGTGTTATTCACATGGATTATTGAGCATAAATCAGGATGTTATTCTGTGTTATTCACATGGATTATTGATCATAAATCAGGATGATATTCTGTGTTATTCACATGGATTATTGATCATAAATCAGGATGTTATTCTGTGTTATTCACATGGATTATTGATCATAAATCAGGATGTTATTCTGTGTTATTCACATGGATTATTGATCATAAATCAGGATGTTATTCTGTGTTATTCACATGGATTATTGATCATAAATCAGGATGTTATTCTGTGTTATTCACATGGATTATTGATCATAAATCAGGATGTTATTCTGTGTTATTCACATGGATTATTGATCATAAATCAGGATGTTATTCTGTGTTATTCACATGGATTATTGATCATGAATCAGGATGTTATTCTGTTATTCACTGGATTATTGATCATAAATCAGGATGTTATTCTGTGTTATTCACATGGATTATTGATCATAAATCAGGATGTTATTCTGTGTTATTCAACTGGATTATTGATCATGCATCAGGATGGTATTCTGCATTATTCAACTGGATTATTGATCATAAATCAGGATGGTATTCTGCATTATTCAACTGGATTATTGAGCATAAATCAGGATGTTATTCTGTGTTATTCACATGTATTATTGATCATAAATCAGGATGTTATTCTGTGTTATTCAACTGGATTATTGATCATGCATCAGGATGGTATTCTGCATTATTCACATGGATTATTGATTATAAATCAGGATGTTATTCTGTGTTATTCACATGGATTATTGATCATAAATCAGGATGTTATTCTGTGTTATTCAACTGGATTATTGATCATGCATCAGGATGGTATTCTGCATTATTCAACTGGATTATTGAGCATAAATCAGGATGTTATTCTGTGTTATTCACATGGATTATTGATCATAAATCAGGATGTTATTCTGTGTTATTCACATGGATTATTGATCATAAATCAGGATGTTATTCTGTGTTATTCAACTGGATTATTGATCATGCATCAGGATGGTATTCTGCATTATTCAACTGGATTATTGAGCATAAATCAGGATGTTATTCTGTGTTATTCACATGGATTATTGATCATAAATCAGGATGTTATTCTGTGTTATTCACATGGATTATTGATCATAAATCAGGATGTTATTCTGTGTTATTCAACTGGATTATTGATCATAAATCAGGATGGTATTCTGCATTATTCAACTGGATTATTGAGCATAAATCAGGATGTTATTCTGTGTTATTCACATGGATTATTGATCATAAATCAGGATGTTATTCTGTGTTATTCACATGGATTATTGATCATAAATCAGGATGTTATTCTGTGTTATTCACATGGATTATTGATCATAAATCAGGATGTTATTCTGTGTTATTCAACTGGATTATTGATCATGCATCAGGATGGTATTCTGCATTATTCAACTGGATTATTGAGCATAAATCAGGATGTTATTCTGTGTTATTCACATGGATTATTGATCATAAATCAGGATGTTATTCTGTGTTACTCAACTGGATTGTTGATCATGCATCAGGATGGTATTCTGCATTATTCAACTGGATTATTGAGCATAAATTAGGATGATATTCTGTGTTATTCACATGGATTAGTGATCATAAATCAGGATGTTATTCTGTGTTATTCACATGGATTATTGATCATAAATCAGGATGTTATTCTGTGTTATTCAACTGGATTAGTGATCATAAATCAGGATGTTATTCTGTGTTATTCACATGGATTATTGAGCATAAATCAGGATGTTATTCTGTGTTATTCACATGGATTATTGATCATAAATCAGGATGTTATTCTGTGTTATTCACATGGATTATTGATCATAAATCAGGATGTTATTCTGTGTTATTCACATGGATTATTGATCATAAATCAGGATGTTATTCTGTGTTATTCACATGGATTATTGAGCATAAATCAGGATGTTATTCTGTGTTATTCACATGGATTATTGATCATAAATCAGGATGTTATTCTGTGTTATTCACATGGATTATTGATCATAAATCAGGATGTTATTCTGTGTTATTCACATGGATTATTGATCATAAATCAGGATGTTATTCTGTGTTATTCACATGGATTATTGATCATAAATCAGGATGTTATTCTGTGTTATTCACATGGATTATTGATCATAAATCAGGATGTTATTCTGTGTTATTCACATGGATTATTGATCATAAATCAGGATGTTATTCTGTGTTATTCAACTGGATTATTGATCATGCATCAGGATGGTATTCTGCATTATTCAACTGGATTATTGAGCATAAATCAGGATGTTATTCTGTGTTATTCACATGGATTATTGATCATAAATCAGGATGTTATTCTGTGTTATTCAACTGGATTATTGATCATGCATCAGGATGGTATTCTGCATTATTCACATGGATTATTGATTATAAATCAGGATGTTATTCTGTGTTATTCACATGGATTATTGATCATAAATCAGGATGTTATTCTGTGTTATTCAACTGGATTATTGATCATGCATCAGGATGGTATTCTGCATTATTCAACTGGATTATTGAGCATAAATCAGGATGTTATTCTGTGTTATTCACATGGATTATTGATCATAAATCAGGATGTTATTCTGTGTTATTCACATGGATTATTGATCATAAATCAGGATGTTATTCTGTGTTATTCAACTGGATTATTGATCATGCATCAGGATGGTATTCTGCATTATTCAACTGGATTATTGAGCATAAATCAGGATGATATTCTGTGTTATTCACATGGATTATTGATCATAAATCAGGATGGTATTCTGCATTATTCAACTGGATTATTGAGCATAAATCAGGATGATATTCTGTGTTATTCACATGGATTAGTGATCATAAATCAGGATGTTATTCTGTGTTATTCACATGGATTATTGATCATAAATCAGGATGTTATTCTGTGTTATTCAACTGGATTAGTGATCATAAATCAGGATGTTATTCTGTGTTATTCACATGGATTATTGAGCATAAATCAGGATGTTATTCTGTGTTATTCACATGGATTATTGATCATAAATCAGGATGTTATTCTGTGTTATTCACATGGATTATTGAGCATAAATCAGGATGTTATTCTGTGTTATTCACATGGATTATTGATCATAAATCAGGATGTTATTCTGTGTTATTCACATGGATTATTGAGCATAAATCAGGATGTTATTCTGTGTTATTCACATGGATTATTGATCATAAATCAGGATGTTATTCTGTGTTATTCACATGGATTATTGAGCATAAATCAGGATGTTATTCTGTGTTATTCACATGGATTATTGATCATAAATCAGGATGTTATTCTGTGTTATTCACATGGATTATTGATCATAAATCAGGATGATATTCTGTGTTATTCACATGGATTATTGATCATA
>JBBPBX010082850.1:0-15649 GCA_038048925.1 Garcialebias charrua | reverse complement strand
GTGGCCCATGGGCCATCAGTTGATAATCACAGTTGTAGCAGGGTTTGTGGTTCCAGACACGTTTTATTTAGTGAGTGAAGGGAAAGAAATGGCTCCTTTGATCAAAAAGGTTGCAGACCTCTGTACACAGAGTAACTCCTTCCCACTTAATTATCTTACACCAGAATTGTTAAGGTTCACATACAATTCCAGTCCAGAAAAACACTCATCTCCAAGTCTACTAATATTTACAATTAAATTCCCTCTGCAATTGGGGACATCGGCATACGTTTGTTAAAAATATGTTTACAATATAAAGGTGTCCGTAACATTTTAAGACTAGATGTTCAATACATTATGTCTGTCTTTTTCTGAAACATCTGCTCTCCAGGAGAGTTATTTCACTTCCCTTAATGCAGCTCTTGAGGATTTTGTTGGTCTTATCTCTGCCTCATGCTCTACTCGTTTAGTTTTCCTCTTTTCTCAGTCTTTCCCTGATTTTCATTTCATCAGCTGGTGAACCGGCCTTACAGCAAAATCACCTTGAAATGTGAATATTAGGCATGTTGGGATGACTAACAACCAAATTAAATAACCACTTGTACTCACAGGTTTTTTACCCCCAAAAGTTTCCCCTTCAAAAATTTTCTAATATACTAAAGAAAAGAAATAACAGGAACACTGAGTTGCTAATAAGCCTGCCTTTTATTTTGATCCACTTTTTCTACTCTCTTACAGGATTCATGAGAAATTCAGACATGGATCTAACTTTTAATGATTTAGCCACTTTGCCTGCTTATCTCAAAAGGAAAGTGTGACAAATTATTATTTTTTAGCTCTTGAGAGTAAATTCTTGTCATGGTTTATGGCAAAAATATTCTGTTTGATTTTTTTCTTCCATCCATCCATCCATCCATTTTCGTCCGCTTATCCGGGGTCGGGTCGCGGGGGTAGCAGCCTAAGTAGGGAGGCCCAGACTTCCCTCTCCCCAGCCACTTGGAGCAGCTCCTCTGGGGGAATCCCAAGGCGTTCCCAGGCCAGCCGAGAAACATAGTCCCTCCAGCGTGTCCTGGGTCTTCCTCTGGGTCTCCTCCCGGTGGGACATGCCCGGAACACCTCACCAGGGAGGCGTCCAGGAGGCATCCTAACCAGATGCCCGAGCCACCTCAACTGGCTCCTCTCGATGTGGAGAAGCAGCGGCTCTACTCCGAGTCCCTCCCGGATGACTGAGCTTCTCACCCTATCTCTAAGGGAGAGTCCAGACACCCTGCGGAGAAAACTCATTTCAGCCGCTTGTATCCGAGATCTCGTTCTTTCGGTCACAACCCAAAGCTCATGACCATAGATGAGGGTAGGAACGTAGATCGATCGGTAAATTGAGAGCTTTGCCTTTCGACTCAGCTCTCTCTTCACCACGACAGACCGGTACAGCGCCCGCTTCACTGCGGATGCTGCACCTATCCGCCTATCGATCTCACGCTCCAGTTTTCCCTCATTCGTGAACAAGACCCCGAGATACTTAAACTCCTCCACTTGGGGCAGGACCTCCTCCCCGACCCGGAGAGGGCACGCTACCCTTTTCCGGCTCAAGACCATGGCCTCGGATTTGGAGGAACTGATCCTCATCCCGGCCGCATCACACTCGGCTGCAAACCGCTCCAGCGAAAGCTGTAGATCACGATCTGATGAAGCCAATAGGACCACATCATCTGCAAAAAACAGAGAAGCGATTCTAACGCCAAAAATACACTACACGCGTTCCGGCTCCGCCCCGCTCCGGTCCGACCTCCGCAGCAAATACGCACCCATTATAATCAATGACAGAATTTACACTGGCTCCGCACGGCGGCGGCGAGCTGCGGAGAGCGGACGGCAGTCCGTCAAAATTAGAAATTTTTCTATTTCTGCCGGACGCCGGAGCTGTGCCGGAGTCAACTTTTGAAGATTACGTCGCACCAACAGGAAAAGGAACGAGCACAACTTCCGTATTTACAAAATAAAATCACCACGGGCGGACTAATCCTAGCTCTATACGGATTTATTTGTACAAAAATGCTGTCAAACTATCATTTATGACTACGCCTACAAACGCAATACAAGAAATAAAAAGAAATACAAGAAATAAATAAAGTATTTTATTCTGAAATGTAATACATCACTTCCTGTTGCTCAAACCATGTCCTGTAGCTCATTTACGAGAGAAGATCAAGGC
Source organism: Garcialebias charrua (assembly GCA_038048925.1). Lineage (NCBI taxonomy): Eukaryota > Metazoa > Chordata > Actinopteri > Cyprinodontiformes > Rivulidae > Garcialebias > Garcialebias charrua. Next base: position 13,458 of record JBBPBX010082850.1, on the reverse strand, counting down.
AGCAGTATCTACAGTTGTTCTCCTTCTTCCACCGAGTGAATTGTTTTGTTCTGACTTACTTATTTATCACTTGATTTATCGCGCGATCTCGCAATTCCCGCGCATGCGTCTCGGAGCAGCGCATCCACTCGGACCTGAGCTGAGCGCAGGTAATGGAAATTGGACTCGCACAGCTGCGACCTGCGGAGCGGGGCGGAGCGGAGCCGCGTGTAGTGTATTTTTGGCGTAAGGCCACCAAAACGGATCCTCTCAACACCTTGGCTGCGCCTAGAAATTCTGTCCATAAAAGTTATGAACAGAATCGGTGACAAAGGGCAACCTTGGCGGAGTCCAACTCTCACTGGAAACGAGCCTGACTTACTGCCGGCAATGCGGACCAAGCTCTGACACCGGTCGTACAGGGACCTAACAGCCCATATCAATGGGCCTGGTACCCCATACTCCCGGAGTACCCCCCACAGAACCCCCCGAGGGACGCGGTCGAATGCCTTTCCAAGTCCACAAAGCACATGTAAACTGGTTGGGCAAACTCCCACGCACCCTCCAGGACCCTGCTGAGGGTGTAGAGCTGGTCCAGTGTTCCACGACCAGGACAAAAACCACACTGCTCCTCCTGAATCCGAGGTTCGACTATCCGACGGACCCTCCTCTCCAGAACCCCTGAATAGACCTTACCAGGGAGGCTTAAGAGTGTGATCCCCTATAGTTGGAACACACCCTACGGTCCCCCTTTTTGAATAGGGGAACCACCACCCCAGTCTGCCAATCCAAGGGAACTGCCCCCGATGTCCACGCGATATTGCAGAGTCGCGTAAGCCAACACAACCACAACATCCAGAGCCCTAAGGAACTCAGGGCGAATCTCATCCACCCCTGGAGCCCTGCCACTGCAGAGCTTTTTAAGCACCTCGGTGACCTCAACACCAAAGTCCCCAGGCTCCGCTTCCTCAGTGGAAGACGTGCCAGTAGGATTGAGGAGGTCTTTGAAGTAATCCGCCCACCGACTCACAACATCCCGAGTTGAGGTCAACAGCACGCCATCCCTACCATAAATGGTGTTGGTCGCGTACCGCTTCTCCCCCCTGAGACGTCGGATGGTGGACCAGAATCGCCTCGAAGCCATACGGAAGTAATTTTTTCTTCCTATTTTAAAATATATTTGGAGTTTCAAACATTTTACAAGTTCCATCTGCACAAGTTCCTCTAAGATATTATATTGAACCTGGATATATTTTCAAGTTCAAAAAAAGTCCAAATACATTGTCAGTCAGGTCCAAAAAAAAAATCCAGCCTTATCACAGAACCCTGCAGGGAAATAACACTGCCTAGTTACATCATTCCCCTGAAAACAGCATCAGTCCCCGGTGACGGCTGCTATTTGTCAGCTGGTCATAACAGAGTTGTGAGGTTCATGTTAACCAGGCCATTGAGATGCTCACTGTCACTTTATCAAAAACATCCCATCCTGGCAGCCTTAAGACCCCACATGGTCAAAACGAGGTCTCACATTTCATTCAGCTTTTATGACAAGAATTTACGCTAATCAGTCACCAGCAATAACATGTGGCATGATAAATGTATTTGTCAAGCTTGAAACACGATAAGAGCCCACGAGAGAAGCAATTGTAAGGAATGATCATGCGTGAGTGCGGTCAAAAGTCATTGCAATGGACAAGCAGAAGAAATAAAGCATGTCTCTCATGCAAAGAGACCTCAAACATCCTAAATGATGTTAATTGTCACAATGTAGGTTTCCCAGTATAAACATAGATCAGGGCTGCAACTCCAGATAATTGTTATTTAAATTACTTACCTCCCTGATTCATTGCATTCATATTTATGACATGCAAACACGCATATTAATTGCATATTTTCTCAATCCAGTTAACAGTTCAGCGACACACTGAGCTCCTTATGAAAACAATGCAAGATACAAAAACTGATACATTGCAGTAAATAAAACCAATGCCTAGGCTGGTCGCAATAAACAAATCAATTTATCGCATGATAAATGAAAAAAAAAACCTCATTATCATTTATCAGCTTTATTGTTTCTTCATGTCTCTCGCTTTCTACTGAAGACACTGGATGACAAAATGCTCAACTCCGGTGTTCTCCACTGACCTTTCCTTTTTTCTTTAATGTATTTTCTTTAAAATCTGTTTTAACCATCCAAAAATGAGTTTTTGGATCGCTAAAAGCAGCTAAGCTGAGAAGCTAAGCTACGAATTAAGCTAACAGGTTGACCTCGGGGGAAAAAAACCTCCATCTTGTCGAAGCTCTAAAATTCATGGTTGAAACCCGTGCCTTTGTGTAAAAAGTTGTTTTTATCTGCTAAAAGCAGCTGAGAACTTGTTTACTGATTTTTATTTTTATTAAAAGCTTTTTGTGAAAAATGCTATGCTAAAGAACTCTAACCACACAGAGTGTCCACCATTTTGAGAACTGAAAAAATAGAAAGAGACAGCCCATGTCACGTCAGGGGGCCTCCCTCTCATTTTTCTTAAAGAGACATGCTGCTTGCTCCCTCACAATCCATCCTTTGGTTCAAACGTCTGCCATCCGGTGGTCAAAAAATGTATTACATGCAAAATGAATTCAACATTTCTTCTTAAATTTGACAATACTTGTCTGCTGCCTTCATACATCTCTTCCTAAATGTCTCTACGTGAGTGAAGCTACAGCGTGCACTCTCAGGACATTATTATCTGCAATGTTCCCTCAGTGAGGACTGAAATAGGCAAAAGGGCCTTCTCCTACTCTGCTCCCGTTTCCTGGAATATCTTGCAAAAATATCTGAAGCTCCTGAGCTTGACTCTAAACGGCTTTAATAATTTGTTGGGTCTCCTGGAAAGAACCAATGCAGACATGTTCCTACTTTTAGTTTTCTACATTCGCTTTATAATCTAGTTGTTTTTACTACTTTTTTGCCACTTTATTTTTAACTTGTTTAAAAAAAAATATGTGTCTCTTTTATGATTGTCTATTGATGTCGCTGTTGTCAATTGTTGTCATCATCCTTTGTTGAAACCAGGTCTCTCTTGTAAATGAGTCCTCGAGGCTCAATGGAATTAGCCTCTCTAAATAAAGTCAGAGAGACAGAGTCAGAGAGTCTTTATTGTCATTTGCACCGCATGTAGTACATGTGATGAAAACGAAATTATGTACACGGGGTCCCAGTTACATCCAACAACAACTACAAGAGAAACAACAAATGCAAGAGAAAAACAGTAATAACATTCTAGGATTAACTAAGAGAAGCATCAGCTAGTAATACTCTAAGCCCTAATGTAGTAGAAAAACATCGTTATAAACAGCAGCACGAACATGAGTCATTATGAGCAGATGGTCACAGGTGAAACGCAGCAACAAGAAACAGATCAGCATCAACATGATGTGATATTTTGCAGTGTTTATTCTTGTTATTTATTTATTCATGAGTCTGACAGCCTCAGGGTAGAAGCTGTTCCTCAGTCTAGTGGTTCTACATTTGATGCTCCTCAACCTCCGTCCTGAGGGGAGTGGGGCAAAGAGCGAGTGTGCTGGGTGAGTGAGATCCTTCATGATGCAGGTGGCTCTTTTCCTGCACCTGGAGGTGTAAACGTCCGCGATGGTGGGGAGTCTGACTCCAACAGACTTCTGTGCAGCCTTCACCACTCTCTGTAGAGCTTTCCTCTCTTCAACTGTGCAGCCTCCATGCCACACATTGATGCTGGAGCACAGGACGCTCTCCACTGCACACCTGTAGAACGAGGTGAGAACTGGGCTGCTCAGACCAGCACGTCTCAGCCGTCTGAGGAAGTAGAGTCTCTGATGACCTTTCTTGATCAGGCTGGTGGTGTTGTTGCTCCAGCTGAGGTTATCATTCAAGTGTACACCCAAGTATTTGTAGCTGGAGACCACTTCCACTGCAGACCCACCCATTTTCAGTGGGGCGTGGGTGTGTTTGTTCCTCCTGAAGTCCACAATCATCTCCTTTGTCTTCTTCACATTCATGTGAAGGTTATTCTCTTTGCACCAGCTCTCCAGGTGCTCCACCTCCTGTCTGTAGCTGGACTCATCATTGTTTGTGATGCAGCCCACCACAGCTGTATCATCTGCAAACTTAACAATATGACAGCCTGGAAGTGTGGCTGTACAATCATATGTGAGCAGAGTGAACAGAAGGGGGCTCAGCACACATCCTTGGGGAGAGCCAGTGCTGAGGGTTATGGTGGAGGAGGAGAAGTTGTGGATCTTCACGGACTGTGGTCTGTTTGTTAAGAAGTCTAGTATCCAGTTACAAATAGAGGGGCTTAGTCCAAGTGTAGATAGTTTGTCTATCAGAGTTTGGGGGATCATGGTGTTGAAGGCAGATGTGAAGTCCACAAAGAGCAGGCGCACGTATGAGTCCTTCTGATCCAGGTGGGTGAGAGCAGTGTGGACCACGGAAGAAATGGCGTCCTCTGTTGATCGGTTCTCACGGTATGCGTATTGATGAGGGTCCACGTTGGTGTTCACGGTTTTCTTTATGTGGGACATGACCAGTTTCTCAAAACATTTAGCGACCACCGGGGTGAGAGCCACCGGTCTATAGTCATTCAGACCAGTCACTGTGGAGCTCTTTGGAACTGGGATGATGGTGGCAGTCTTCAGGCAGGTGGGAACTGACTCCAGTGAAAGTGAGGTGGTGAAGATGTCAGCCAGCACCTCACAGAGCTGGTCTGCACATTCCTTCAGAACTTTCCCTGGGATGTTGTCTGGTCCAGTTGCTTTATGGGGATTAATCTTTCTGAGACTGCCTCTCACTTCTGCTGCGGTCACTCTGAGATGCTCTTCATCTGGTGATGAGGTGAGTCTGGTGCTAGCTGGTCTATTTGGATCATCAAAACGTGCATAAAACTTGTTGAGGGCATCAGGCAGGGATGGGTCCCTGGGGCATTGTTTATTCTTGCCTTTGTAATCTGTTATGCATTTAATACCTTTCCACATGCTCCGTGGGTCTTGTGAGGTGAACTGTCCCTCTATTCTCTGTGCATAAGTGGCTTTGGCTTTCTTAATGCCATCCCTCAGTTCTTTTTTCCTCATTCTCAGCTCCTCTTTATCTCCTGACTTGAATGCAGTATCCCTGGCTGCCAGCAGGGTGCGCACCTCTTTAGTTAACCACGGTTTTTGATTTGGGTAATATTTGACATGTTTTTTTATNCTCCAGCTGCTCGCACAGCGATCCACATTTGACACAGTCTAGTTGACTCAGATAGATTGCACATTCTGGAAGGATTTGTTGTCTTTCTTTTCTTTTTTTCTTTTTTTAAAGGCAGGACAGTGACACTCCAGAAACTGTTTGATGGATTAGGTGGCTGTGCCTGCTGTGACAGAGCCAAGGAGGAAAGTCATAATAAGACTGATGTCTTGGGCAACTGCCTATCAAGCAACTCAGATGGAAAATGTTCGTCTGACGCAATCTCTGCTGCACCAGTTGGTGATTAGAAGGTGGCTTACTGAGGATAGCAACTGTGTCATAAAGGGATATTTCAATTTCCAGTATCTGTAATGGACAATATAAAATTGCTTCAATGAAAACACTAGATTTAAAGTTATGAATCTTTATGCCACCACTCAGAAGAAGCACTCATGCAGAAACCCTATTTTCATGCCAAAAATTATGTATTAACCCAGAAGCAGTGATGGTTATAAATTCAAAAGATCCTCAGACACGAGGATTCACTCTATGAACTCTCCTATATAAATTTTACTGAAGTTAAACTCCTAATCAGTTTAGGTATTCAGCTATCATTGGGGCTAAATGTGTGGCAAAGTCAAATTATACAAAAACCTACTGATCTAGACTATAATTTACACTCCATTGTAAAAAATAAGTGATAAAATCCTCAGAACTAATATAAGCACATGTGCTACCTTGTTTCATTCAGTATCACTCAAAGTCCTGAATGGGCTAAGCCAGGGCTGTTCAATTAAATTAGTCAGGGCACTACAGTTACCGAAAGCCAACAGCTCAGGGGGCCAGACATCTGGCAATTATTGTCATTTTGAAAATTTGATTTACAACTTAAAACCTAGTTTATTTTAAACAAACTTATTGGCTGTCGGACTGAGTTGTATAGCTCTGTCATGGATCATAACAGGATCACCTTTCTGATGGAAATATTTGTCAGATTTTTTTTAATAGGTTTTTGTTGCTATTTTTTTTCCATTTCCTTTTATAGATGGCCTCCCTTCTCACCTTATAGCCATCCTCTTCACACCATTATGATTTTTTTTAAATAGAATAGAAAGAAAGGAAAGACAGAAAGCAAGACCACAAAACATAAATACACACAGAAAGCACAAGGCAAACACACCTTACCGCCGCCCGCAAACCTGCAAAGAACATGACAGAACACTATAACAAAACACATATGTATAAAAGACTTAGAATATTCATGGCTTTGCAGTAGATTTTTATAAATATATATACCTATACCTACATATACAATACATACATGCACATGCAGTTACATGCACATCTACATATATACATACGATACCTGCATGTGCATCCCTTCATCTATTTGTGTGTGGTTGTGAGCATGCATAAGTGTATAAGGCTTCTCTAGTAGAACATTTAATAGTGACCGCGAAGCATCAGAGACCCGACCCCCAAGACCCGAGGCAGACAGAGAGATGACCAGAGCCCAAGACCCCAAGAGGGATCCCGAGCACGGAGCCCCCAGGGCCACCCAAACAGGACGAACCACTCGCCCACCCCCCAGATCCGACCATAGGGGAGAACCGGAAGAGCCCAACCAGCGACTACACACAATGACCCCCCGGGGCCAACAGCGACATACTCACAGGCTCCCGCCGGAACCCGCCGCACCGATGTAGCTCCAGGATTACGCACCCAGGCCTGGGAACCGAGGACGCACACCCCTCAGGCCCAGGCCCAACAGGACCAGAGGACCCGAGCCCCACCAGGCAGTTACTAAGCCGAACCTACACACGCCCAAGAGCCCCGCCCCCGACACCGAGGGCCCCAAGTGTGCCGGTAGGGAAAGGCACACCCCACTAGGGGGCTGCGTGGTAGGGGCGAGACACCAAGCAGACCCAGCTGTATCAAAGAGGGGGCAGTATAAGTCCTGGCCTGACAAATAGTAATTCATACACAGACACAATCACACAGACCAACCCTCATTCTCACCCTCACTCACTCAAAGACATACAATAACGACACGGCCGTGGCGTAGTGATAATGGCAGTCGTCCCCCGATCGGAAGGTTGGCGGTTCGAATTCCCGGTTCCCCACACCATGTGTCGTTGTGTCCTTGGGCAAGACACTTAACCCCGAGTTGCTCCCGGTAGGACTGGAAAGCACCTTGCATGGTAGTCTGCCGCTACCGGTGTATGAATGTGTGTAGCATTCAATGTGTGTAGCGCTTTGAGATTTTCACTAATGAAAAGCGCGTTATAAATTGAATTCATTATTATTATTATTATTATTCCATTCATATTGCCGATACACACTCTATACCACCCAGGTTCAAGACATGTACCTGCCCCCTACATGGGACAGCCCACGCCCAAACCCAGGAGGTAGACCCATTAATTTAATTTTTGTTTCTGACTTAAAGTCTAGTTGTTGTTGTTGTTGTTTTTTTTTTGTTTTTTTTTATCCACTCATTGGTGGGCCACACTGAGCTCACCCGTGGGTTGGATGTGGCTCCACCAGTTGAATAGCCCTGGTCTAAATAATGGCTTACACTGTTGGTCATAGTTGATAAAAGTAACATTTATATACAGGTATATATATATATTTGCTTTTCTTAAGGGAATTGTACCTTGCATGACAAAGATCATAATCATCAGTTGTAGCTGTATATCCAAAGATTATTTTCTGAGTTTTAAAAACATCTGCACACTAGTTCAGGAGATTTTGCCAACAGACCTTCAGACACAGGCGATTGTGTTACACCTGCCTATCGTGATGGCAGTGGATACATAGTAATCACTTTTGTCTACATTAAGCCAAATGGTCACACTATTACAACTGTTCCAACTTACTGAAATGCTCGTATCCAATGTCAAAGTTTTTTATTCAAAGTTTTATGATAAAAAACAGCAGTGGTTTGTTTTCCACTCAAAAACAAACACATTAGTACAAAGGCTAAGTTATTGATGTGCATTGTGCAAACTGATAAACAAAGATTCTACCTGCTAATATCAGACTACAATGAAACTTTGTTATCAGTCAGATAAAAAGGCCTCCAAATCGTCAGACTGTTGTTTGTCTGGCAGTGTTGCAGTTTGGAATATGTGCTTGTGAACATCAGCTGTTTTTGTTAATTAAAACACTGAGGCAGGAAGCAACAATGAAAGAAACGCTTGTCATCATTTTGATTCTACCACAGGTGTGGTCATTATCGCCTCACATCATTGCTAGCAGAGAAAACCTTATTCTAACGGAAATGTTTTTGAAACTCTGCCAAGCCGTTTCCCATTCTACATCTTCACACCTAATCTGCTGGCTGAAGTTTGATGATTTTAACATCTGCTGGCCGTGATGTTGATATTTCAAGCAGGTGTTAAGAACTCAACATGCTTTAACAATTAAAACAATTTTCTGCTTTTAATATTTAAGTTAAAACGCACCACTGATAATAACTTATATTTGTGACGCAAAATGATAAGTTTCGTCCAAGGTGCAGCCATTTGAATCTGTCATTTTGTCTACTTCATTTACACTGAAGGCAGTGACGTGCACAAACGGTGCAATCCTGTTGCCTCCAATGAAGAGGTCTTAAGTGTTATAAAATTGTTTTCAAGCCTCAAATTCCTGTAGGCATAGACTGGTTACCAGTTTTAAGAAATACCATATTTTTTGTCATATAAGTCACAGTTTCTTTTTGCAAAATTTCCATGACTTGCAACTTATATGCCAAAGAGACATATTTATGGATTTTTTCCCCATATTTATAAACCAATTTTTGGCTGAGATATGACCGTTTTCATTCGTTCTAGCTGAAAATAATGAACACTACCATTTTCAGCCGCTAGATGGCAGTCGAGCGGAATGGCATGCCATTGTTTCATGTAATAGGTAAAAGTTTTTCCCCGGTGCGCTTTCTATAGCTGCCCACTGCCCCACCTGGTGGTGATTGGGTTAAATGCAGAGTCAAATTTCGTCTTGTATGGAAACATACACAGATGACAAAAATGTGACATTATTATTATTATTAAGTGGCTGTTGATGACACAATCGGTTTGCCATAGACTGCCACCATTGTCTGCCTGGAGCAACTGTCCAATCAGCTTCATTTCGCTGTGCCACCCTGGTGAAATGCCACTAATTTGACCATTGAAGTGCATTTATTAAAAAAAAGTTCAACTGAGACACAACTTTACTATAAGGTCGAGCAAATAAATAATGGTTTTTAGGTGGTTATCTTGTTAAATTTTGAAGAAATGGAAAGCCCCTCCCTGGGCTGCCACCTTACCATGGTGGAGGGGTTTGAGTGTCCCAATGATCCTAGGAGCTATGCTGTCAGGGGCTTCATGCCCTAGTAGGGTCACCCAAGGCAGACAGGTCCTAGGTGAGGGACCAGACAAAGCGCAGCCCAAAGACCCCTTATGATGAGTTCAATTAAAGCTGCTATATGTAACTTTTCTAACAATATATTTTTAACATATTTCTTCACTCTGTCACTAGATTGATGTTAGAGAGGTAATCTCTGAAAAAAACTAAAAAAAAAATATTGTCCCCTTGCTTCTCCAGGTGGTAAATAAGCATTTCTAAAAAGAAAAAGTGACCCGCCATTTTCCAGCCAATAAAAACAAAGTTTGTAACCAGCCAATAAAAACCGAGCTTGAATTTGAATCAGCCAATAAAAACAGAGCTTGAATTTGAATTTCAACAGACCACAAGGGGGCAGAGCCATATATGGCTCTGAGGGGGAGGGATCAGAATGCTTTGCTTGTTGAAATTTTTTCTAAGTGCTGATGTTCTACAGAAACTGTAGACTGAACCTTTAATGGAAACAATGTTCCCTCGCCCGGACGCGGGTCACCGAGGAGCCACTCTGGAGCCAGGCCCGGAGGAGGGGCACGTTGGCGAGCGCCTGGTGGCCGGGCTTTTACCCATGGAGCTCGGCCGGGCACAGCCCGAAGAGGAGACGTGGGTCCCCCTTCCCATGGGCTCACCACCTGTGAGAGGGGCCAAAGGGGTCGGGTGCATTGTGGAATGGGTGGTGGCCGAGGGCGGGGACCCTGGCGGTCTGATCCTCGGCTACAGAAGCTGGCCATTGGGACATGGAATGTCACCTCTCTGGTGGGGAAGGAGCCTGAGCTAGTGTGTGAGGTTGAGAGGTTCTGGCTAGCAATAGTCAGAACATCTACATGACAATAATATACTGGATAAATTTCAATCAGGTTTTCGAACAGCACATAGCACTGAAACAGCTCTTGTCCGGGTCACAAATGACCTGTTGGTCACTGCAGACCGTGGTTCCTCCTCTCTCCTTATTCTCCTTGATCTTTCGGCAGCCTTTGATACGGTTGATCATTACATTCTGCTCCAACGCTTACAGCAGTTTGCAGGACTTACTGGCACTGCCCTGGAGTGGTTCCGATCATACCTGACAGACAGAACAGAGTCTGTCTCCATCGGGCGTGCCAAGTCATTGAGCCATCCTGTTTCTTGTGGTGTGCCCCAGGGATCAGTTCTGGGACCCCTCCTTTTCAACCTATACATGGTACCACTTGGGTGTATTATCAGCAGCTATGGGGTCTCATTCCATTGCTATGCTGATGATACTCAGCTGTATCTTAAACTGGGTAGCAATGTGTCTGAGACCCCATCTACATCATCTTCTTCAGCTTCTCCATTTTCTCCACTTTCTTCTCTTTCCACACTCACAGCGTGTCTGGAGGAGATAAAGGCATGGATGCGGCAAAATTTCCTTCACCTTAACAGTTCAAAAACAGAAGCAATTCAAATTGGTACATCACATCAAATTCAACAACAAAAAATCCTCAGTATCACTTTTTCTGGCCAGAACATCTCTCTTTCCAATACAGTCACCAATCTTGGTGTTATTTTTGATCCACAACTCACCTTTGAAAGCCATATAAAGCATATCTGTAAAACTTCTTTTTTTCATCTTCGAAATATTGCAAAGCTTCGGTCTACACTGTCCCTCACTGATGCAGAAAAGCTCGTCCATGCCTTTGTCTCCTCCAGACTGGATTACTGCAATGCACTTCTCTTCGGGATTCCTGGCAAGAACATACAAAAACTACAGTATGTCCAAAACAGCGCTGCCAGGGTCCTGATGAGAGTGCGTAAGTATGAACACATCACTCCTGTACTGCGTTCACTACACTGGCTTCCTGTTTCTGCCCGGATCACGTACAAAATTTATCTGCTCACCTTCCAGTGCCTGTACGGTAATGCACCATCCTATTTAAAAGAACTTCTCACTCCTCACTGTCCTTCCCGCACTCTCCGCTCTTCCAACACCCATCTTCTTCTCACTCCCAGGTCTCGGTCTCGCACAATGGGAGACCGGGCTTTCTCCTGCGCTGCCCCTCGGCTGTGGAACGCCCTGCCCTCATATCTGAGGGCCCCACAGACCGTGACATGTTTTAAAAAAGGTCTTAAAACCTTTCTTTTTATCCAGTTTTTTAAATAATTAATTGTGCTTTTGTTTTTATTGCACCCAGTTTTTTGTATTTTATCTGCATTTTGTGAATTTTAAGTTTTTGATGCAATCATCTGTGAGGCTCCATCCTCTTGGTTGTTCCTCTTCTTTGTTGCATTTATGGTTGATTTTTATCTTGATTTTATTTTTCATTGTAGCACTTTGAGATCTGTTTGATGTAAAGTGCGTTATAAATAAAAATTATTATTATTATAGTCGGACTCACCTCAACGCATGGCTCTGGCTCTGGAACCAGTTTCCTTGAGAGGGGTTGGACACTCTTCCACTCTGGAGTTGCCCCTGGTGAGAGGCGCCGAGCAGGAGTGGGCATACTTGTTGCCCCCCATCTTGGTGCCTGTACGTTGGGGTTCACCCCGGTGAACGAGAGGGTAGCCTCCCTTCGCCTACGTGTGGGGGGACGGGCTCTGACTGTTGTTTGTGCCTATGCGCCGAACGGCAGCGCAGATTACCCACCCTTTTTGGAGTCCTTGGAGGGGGTATTGGAGGGTGCGCCTCCTGGGGACTCCCTTGTTCTGCTGGGGGACTTCAACGCTCACGTGGGCAATGACAGTGAGACCTGGAGGGGTGTGGTTGGGAGGAACGGCCCCCCTGATCTGAACCCGAGTGGTGTTCTGTTGTTGGACTTCTGTGCTCGTCATGGATTGTCCATAACGAACACCATGTTCAGGCATAAGGGTGTCCATATGTGCTCTTGGCACCAGGACACCCTAGGTCGTAGTTCGATGATCGACTTTGTTGTCGTCTCATCTGATCTGCGGCCGCATGTCCTGGACACTCGGGTGAAGAGAGGGGCGGAGCTGTCAACTGACCACTACCTGGTGGTGAGTTGGCTCCGATGGTGGGGGAGGATGCCGGTCAGACCTGGCAGACCCAAACGTATTGTGAGGGTCTGCTGGGAACGTCTGGCAGAGTCTCCCGTAAGACGGAGCTTTAACTCCCACCTCCGGGAGAGCTTTGAACACGTTCCGAGGGAGGCGGGGGACATTGAGCCCGAGTGGGCCATGTTCCGCGCCTCTATTGTCGAGGCAGCTTATCGGAGTTGTGGCCGCAAGGTTGTTGGTGCCTGTCGTGGTGGCAACCCTCGAACCCGGTGGTGGACGCCAGCGGTGAGGGATGCTGTCAAGCTGAAGAAGGAGTCCTATTGGGCCTTTTTGGCCTGTGGGACCCCGGAAGCAGCAGATAGGTACCGGCAGTCCAAGCGGCATGCGGCTCGGGTGGTTGCTGAGGCAAAAACTCGGGCGTGGGAGGAGTTCGGAGAGGCCATGGAGAATGACTTCCGTACGGCTTCGAGGCGATTCTGGTCCACCATCCGGCGTCTCAGGGGGGGAAAGCGGTACGCGACCAACACCATTTATGGTGGGGATGGCGTGCTGTTGACCTCAACTCGGGATGTTGTGAGTCGGTGGGCGGAATACTTCGAAGACCTCCTCAATCCTACTGGCACGTCTTCCACTGAGGAAGCGGAGCCTGGGGACTTTGGGTCGGGCTCTCCAATCTCTGGTGCTGAGGTCGCCGAGGTGGTTAAAAAGCTCTGCGGTGGCAGGGCTCCGGGGGTGGATGAGATTCGTCCTGAGTTCCTTAGGGCTCTGGATGTTGTGGGGTTGTGTTGGCTTACGTGACTCTGCAATATCGCGTGGACATCGGGGGCAGTTCCCTTGGATTGGCAGACTGGGGTGGTGGTTCCCCTATTCAAAAAGGGGGACCGTAGGGTGTGTTCCAACTATAGGGGGATCACACTCTTAAGCCTCCCTGGTAAGGTCTA
>JBBPBX010082849.1:4201-15649 GCA_038048925.1 Garcialebias charrua | reverse complement strand
ACAGAATCCCTCCAGCGACATCTGGGTCTTCCCCAGGGCCTCCTAACAATGGGATATGCCTGGAAAACCTCTAAAGGGAGGCGTCCAGGAGGCATCCTAATCAGATGCCCTAACCACCTCGACTGACTCCTTTCGATGCGGAGGAGCAACAGCTCTCCCCGGATGACAAAGCTCCTCACCCTATCTCTCCGGTTGAGCCCGCCACCCTGCGAAGGAAACCATTTTGGCCACTTGTATCCAGTATCTCATTCTTTTAGTCATGATCCAAACTTCATGACCATAAGTGAGGGTTGGAACATACCAGTAAATTGAGAGTTTTGCCATTCTGACTCAGCTCTCTTTTCACCATGACAGACCAAAGCAATGCACTCATTACTGAGGATGTAGCCCCATTCCATCGATCTACAAGTATCTCCCGCTCCATCCTACTACAGTACCATCATGCAAGAAGACACCCAGATACTTGAACTCCTCCACTTGAGGCAAACTAAACTGAGTAAAGTAAGAGCAAAGTATCAAGGTAAAAAAAAAAAATGTTTGAGTAATAAACAAGAATATATATGAGCTCATTAAGAAGTAAGGTCATGTTTGCCTTTGATCCTGTGTCCTACAGTTCTGAGTTTACTACCTTCAGGCACATTTCAACCAAACACACCAGACTCTTGAACACCCCCAGGCATTTTTCAAGGATCTAAAAGATTACATGAGTGGGTTTTTGCTGTTTTTTCTTGCTACTGTATTGTGTTTAAGCAACAGCTCTTAGATGCAATGCAAAGATGCAGAGTACAGATATAAGAACGTGTACTGCCACTTCATTGCCTAAAAATTTACCACTCTGTTTTTACAATAGCTGTTTTCTTTGTTCATTCCTAAATTGGCAATATAACTCTCCTCACTGATTTATGTCCACTGACTCACAAGATATTTTGCTATCTGACAGACAGTGTTGCTTTTAACAGTTGATGCCAACGTTTTTAAGCAATGATGTTGTACAATGCGCAGTGGGCAGATTATGTATTGAGGATAAGTTTTATCTACCACCAAACCAAATTTTAGCTCAGTCTGTGTAAAATAGTAGAATTAGGTTAGGGTTAGGTCTGAAACAGGATTAGTGTTACTGTTTTTCTTTACAACTTATACTTTTGTTGGATGTAACTGGGACATTGTGTACACTATTTCATTCCACCACATGTACCACATGTGGTGTGTATGACAAACAAAGAAACTTTGACTTTGATTGATCATCTTGTAGATGCACATACAGTACTGTTAGGCCTGTCGCGATAAACAATATTTCAATTAATCGCATGATAAATAAAAAATATTGACCTCATTTTCATTTATCGGCTTTATCGTTTCTTCGTGTCTCTCTCTTTCTACTGGATGCTGCATGACAAAAGGCTCTTCACTGACCCCTCCCTTTCTCTTATCTTTTAAATCAGTTTTAACCGTCCAAAAAACGCGTTATTGGATCGTTAAAAGCAGCTAATTGTGAAGCTAAGCTACAAGCTAAGCTAACAGACCGACCTTGGGGAAAAAACCTCCGTCTTGTTGAAGCTCCAAAATTCACGGTTGAAACCCGTGCCTTGGTGTAAAAAGTTGTTTTTCTCTGCAAAAAGAAGCCGAGAACTTGTTTACTGATTTTTTTTTAAATTAAAAGCTTTGTGTGAAAAATGCGATGCTAAAGAGCTCAAACCACACAGAGCGTCCGCCATTTTGAGAAACAAAAAAAAAGGAAGGAGAGACAGCCCATGTCATGTCAAGAGGCCTTCCTCCCATTTTTCTAAAAGAGACATGCTGCTCACTTCCTCACTATCCATCCATTAGTTCAAACAGTCTTATACTGCCATCCGGTGGTCAGAAAAGGTACTACATCTAAAACAAATTAACCAACATTTCTTCTTAAATTTGACAATAATTATTAATTATTGTCAAAATTTAAACAATACTATAATTTATCACAATAATCTCTGAGACAATTGCCAGCAAAATTTGTTATTGTGACATTACATCCAATGAATGCTAACAGATGCTTCACATTCACACGCACACACATGCACACACACACACACACACACACACGCATGCACACACACACACACACACACAACACAATACTCAAAATGGAGGGGTAAAAAAGATGTCTCTCCAAACCATTAACTGCAGCTGCATCTCTCGTTTGCAGCAAGAGATCTTGCAGATAACCCACTATCTCACAAATTAGAATAGTCTCTCAGCTGGGCTCTCCTCAGCACATTCTTTAACAGCAGCACATTTGTGACAGTCTCAACTACTGCAATTCAATTTAAATCTCCACTTGACACGCTGAGGATGAGTTGTGCTTTAAAACAGCCTTCTTGTGGAGCTGACAAGGATTTTCCACAAAGACAATCCTGCCTGCTGACGATAGCACTGAGTAGGGAAAGAACCCAATGAACTTACATGTAGATCTTGACCTTGAGCATTTGTTTCACCATGCAGTCAAACATGTGACATTTTCAAAACATGAGTAGCGACTGATAGGCTTTATAGTTACACAGTTTTAGTCGCTCATTAAATCTAAATGCCATGCATGGTTACAAGTGGAAGTGCTTGAGCTATTTAACCTGACTTTTGACTGTAAACATGGGTACTGCCATCAACCACGAGGTGACATGGGTTTGACAATTAGGGCGCAGATGTCAGCTTCACAACACAGGGTTTATAAAATACCATGTCATAAAGCTTGAAATCTGCTGGGAGTTCTTTATTTTGCAGTGCAAGAACCTCTGTGTGACTCAGCTGCAGAGAAATATGAATCACACAAAAGCAATGAAAACGTTTGGAAGAGCATACATTGAGAGCAAATGCTAGGAATCTGCCACCACCGAGCAGAAATATTATTTTAGAGTCACTTGATAAAATGTCCAACTCTAAACATGGAAAATGTATAGAATAGAGAACATGACTGTAACCAAACCAGCAGTACATTTCCCCCTTCATTGAGGGATTTGAATAGTGAATGTTTGTTGTTTTCTAGATGAGTGTTTTTTCTGGATTGAAAGTAAACAGGGAATCAAAGTTTATCTTTATGTTTTTGCTCCAAGATGTTCAAGTGGATAGGAATTAAAACTGTACAAAAAACAGAGGTAGGCTTATTTTTTCTTGTCTTAGGCGGCACAAAGTGGTGTATCTTGGTGAACGTAAGGAGCTTTTTAAAATATTTATTTTATTTTATTTTAACAACCAACACAACGGTGGAGGCAGTATGGCAAGACAGAGGGATCAGGCTGGAAAGGATGTGCAGCAGGTTCGGCTTGTTCAATTTTCATTTACCCTTTATTTATCCAGGTAGTCTCATTGAGCCACGAGAACTCATTTTCAAGAGAGACCTGTTTAGGGAGCAGATGGAGGGGGTTGAGGGCCTTGCTCAGGGGGCCCAGGGTGGGGTGAATGAGGGTGGAGGCAGGTGTAGGTGTTTCACCTTTTTTCACCCACCTTTTTTTATGTTTTTGGTACCGGGCTTGAACCGGCGCTCTTCCAATCACAGGCCCACCGTCTCTAACCACTGCGCCACCAGTCCCCCAAGATAAAGATAGTAATGATAATGTTCTTCTAACTAGTGAGGAGGAGGCTAAACTAGAACAAAAGGAGAACTAAGTAAGATAACCAAATATATGGCCAATGGTGGCCATAGATTTATCTTCTTTCACCCCACAGGCCACCCCAATTTTTAGGCAACATAAATACTCGAGAAGTAAGATGTAAGCATAGTTTCCTCGAATGATCAGGCGGGTCACTGATTTTTATTTATAGAGATATACAGTGATGGCTATTTTGGATTTTGGCGTGACAACCCAATTTTCAATAGTGACCTTTCTTGTATTTTTCCTTGATACCAAAGGGTCCTAGATTTTTCCTAGATACCAATACCACATAGAAAAATGAAAGTCGGTACCTCACATATTGTCCAGCTCACAAGATGGACGGACAGACGAACGGACAGATGGAAGGTATTTACAATTCCGGTCTCTGCTCTGTGAAAAGAGAACATAAGGATTATTTTTCTTACAAATTTTCAGGGAAACATTTTTGTTTTTGTTGTTAGTTAAACCTGTTACTTCTGAATCATTTAAGCATAAATGAACCAGTGTTGTGCTAACCCATAACAAACACATTTAAAAAGAAATAACTTTAATTAGGATTCTTATGATTTTTAAATACTAATTTAAACTCCCCCTCAGGACGGAGGTTGAGGAACATCAAATGTAGAACCACTAGACTGAGGAACAGCTTCTACCCTGAGGCTGTTAGACTCGTGAATAAATAATCAATACGAATAAACACTGCAAAATATCACATCATGCTGACCTGTTTTCATGTTGCTGTGTTCATCTGTGACCATCTGCTCATACAGACTCGTGTTCGTGCTGCTGTTTATGATGTTTTTCTATTACATTAGTGCTTAGTGTATTACTAGTTGATGTTTTTCTTAGTTAATTCTAGATGTTATTACTGTTTTTCTCTTGCATTTGTTGTTGGATGTAACTGGGACCCTGTGTACATAATCTTGTTTTCATCACATGTACCACATGCGGTGCAAATGACAATAAAGACTCTCTGACTCTGACTCTCTAATTATCTGCTGTGCTGCTATGTTTTTTATGTTTTTTATCGTTTTAATTGACTTGTCTTTTATGTTGTTGTACAGCACTTTGGTTAACCTTATGGTTTTTGAAATGTGCTTTACAAATAAATTTGATTGATTGATTGATTGCTGTGCACAGTGATTTCTTCTTCTGTTCCTTACTTGTCTACTAACCAAGATATTCCTTTTTTTTCATCAAAAATATTGGCGATGTATAATGGTAATAAACTTATGTGTTGTAAATAACTGTCAGCTACTACCACATTCATTCAACCGTTATTTTTACAGGTTGGTATCATTGAGTCACAAGGACTAACTTTCAAGAGAGACCTGCTTTTAGTTCCGTATCTGTAAAACTGACTAATAGTCTTGGCTGATGTTGATTAGCTGTGGTGGCCATCTTGTATCGGGCTTATTTCAAAAGGTATGATTCACTTGCTTAAAAAAAAAAGAAATAAAATAGCTCAGGATTAGTACACACCCCTTGACGTACAAACATTCACACTAACTAAAACCGTTTTCTTCAACAGCAGGCAAAAAAAGTAGTACGGTAATTGACTGAAACAGAAAAAAATATATATACAGTATTTATAAACACAGTGGTCAAAGCTTTTAGCAACTGAAGAAGAGTCCATCAGTTTAGGTTTGTTTGCAGCCTCAACACAGATCACTGATTTTTTTTTTTTCTGAACTCAAATGCTGCAGCCTTTGCAGCAGACTAACATATGAGCTGTTGCTTAAAGAATTCATTGTAGCTACATCTTGTTTTGCCTTCTACAATAATTTAAGATCACTGACTTGTGGCAATTAAAGACACATTCACTCCAAGTGAGGTTTGTTCTTTTATTGAGTGCATCCTTCTGGAATTATGTCAGTAACTCAGTACTTCTTTCTTCTGTATGCAGGTGCTGTCATCATCAGCATCATCATCATGCCACTTTGCCATGATTTAGAGAAGGATGAAATGGCAACAATGATGATGAGATCGTGGTCAAAACAGCATGCTGGAGACTGCAGTAGGAGCTGTTATGGTGAGGCTGCACAGACACCTGTGTTTGCATTTACAACCTTGAGAGGACCTTCTGTAATCAAACTTTTTATTTAAATTTACCCAAATGGGAAGGTGTCACATTTGTTACTCAGCGAGTTCAATCACCTGCCTTATTTACATATCCCACCGGTTAGCCTGGGGGATGAGTGAGGCATTAAGACATTAACAAGGAATGGAGTTCACAACACTGACAAACTGAGAAAAATATTTAAAAAAATTGCATTTGTAAAAAATGGTAGATGCTGTGGAATCGTGAGTGGAATTACACCGAGCAGACATGATCACACACTGCCATCTAGTGTTTTTAGAGAAATTATGATGTTAAAAATAATTACATGTTCAGACTCAGATCTGAGCAGCTTAAGGAGGGTCACAACAGCTAAAGGACATTCAGTAATTTATGTAAATGGAAAGAAATTAAACAAAACATGATGAAGAACAGTCCCAGAGCAGTGGAACAAGTCACATTTTGATGCATGATAAAACATGAACATTAGAACATGAAATTAAAATTGTAGAAAGTTAAAAACCAATATAGCAAACTTGCTGAACAAACAAACTGAATGTTACAACTGAATAAAGTAGGTGCATACATCAATATTAATTTAAAAAAATTATATATATATATATATATATATATATATATACAAAGGTGGGCACAGACCGCTAGGGGAGCGCTAAATCGCTATTCCGCTTACAGTGGACCTAAACTTTTTGTCAGCGTTTTTGTGAATTGACTAACTTTTATAATTCATAAGCGGATTTCTGCTATTTTTATTTAAAATGCAGTACCGCTAATAACTAATTATCTATCAGTAAAAACCAATAAACTTATTTACAAGCTCATAATGCTGCTTGTTTTACCTTTTTCCCTACCGTAAACAGCAGAGAGGAGGAGGGTGTGAGGGTGAGGGAGGGTTGGAGGGGGGAGGGAGCAGAGGGGGGGATCTACCATGTAGGTAAATGCCTGGGGATCCCATCAGCATGAGGCCCCGGCCCCGCCGCGCCCCGGCCAGTCACCTAATTCCTAACATTGATCCTGCTTGTTAATCTACATTTAACATAAAAATAATTATAGTTACGATGAAAACAATCATTAAATAAGCAATTTAAAAAACGGTTGATTTCATTATCCCCCTACTAAAAATGGACTATTCCATCTCGACAGCTTCCGGGTTAGAGGTGAACTCAGAGGCTAATTCCGTGGCTAGCTGTTTGTGCTGGGTACTTGGACAAATCCTTAGAATACCCAGCTGTTTCAAGCCAAATTAACGCGGCCGGGGGATTCTATTTTGTGTTCTGTGTATACCACGCGACGGTGAGTCGTTATTTTCATGTATTTTTATTACTTTTCATTAAATCTGTTGAGTACCTATAGACGCTAACTGTCTGCCGGTTGGTTGTGGGTTACTAATGGAAATCCTTAGAAAACCCAGCTGTTTCAAGCCAAATTAACGTGGCCGAAGGATTTTATTGTGCGTTTTGTGTCGACCATTCGACGGCGAGTCGTTAGTTTTATGTATTTGGGTTACTTTCATCATGTATAAATGCCGTGGCGACACACCCGTGTATTTGAGATTTAAACGTGGTGTTGACCGATGCTGCCTTTTTGGGTGAGCAGGTACTCATCGATCTGTTCACCAAATATAACACACCCATCCCCTCCAGTGCAGCTGGAGATGAGCACAGAAGAACAGTCAGAGTAGCCTGAAGTTGAGGAAGGGCAGGGAATAAAACTGTTACACTAAGTGACTAAAAACATTTTTTTTCTATTTCTCATGTTTTATAATCAAAAAAGGCGTTCAATACAAGATCAACTGGACTTTATTTGTTGCAGAAAACGTTTCACCCTTTATCCAAAAGGCTTTTTCAATCCAGAATGGCAGCTGTAAGACTGAGAAGAAGTTTTATACTAATAAAACGCATAAAACTTCAGTCTCACAGCTGCCATTCTGAACGTTTTCTGCAACAAATAAAGTCCAGTTGATCTTGTATTGAACGCCTTTTTTGATTTTATCATGTCCTGGACGACTGAGAATTTTCACCAGCTTATGTTTTATAGGCATTTTGTTGTGTATATACTTTTTATATTTTTATATATTTGTTTAATCACATTGTGTTTATTTACTCATGGCCACCACAATTTTTGAGTAGATGTGTTTTTTCAGTAATACAGTAAAATAGTGTCTGGAAATGTTTTTTTATTTCTTCTTTATTTCTTTCCAAAGAAAATCAAGGTTTTCATGCATGCACATGACATGTGCACAGAAATTAACAAGCACAAATTCACAGCTTTTTCATTTTGTGGCTTAAAAATAAATCATTAAATAATAAACAATAAACTTTATTTGTATAGCACCTTCGTCATCTGTATACCCATAATGCATTGCAGGGCACTTCAGTTTTCCAGAAAACAGTTAAAAATAAGTTTATCGATGCATTTTTAATGAAAAATCTACAATAAACAAACAAAAAAAGGACAAAGAAGCAGTCGAAAAGCATTCCACACATTAAACAACTTTTAAAATTTTGGACCCTGAGTGAAAGTTGTATTTTAATAGATGACACCCGGAGCGAATCGCTGTTAAAAAGTAGGGCAAGGTGAGGTGTATATTAGTTTATACGCCTGTAGTTGGCAGTGTGGTGCAGATATTGCAAAACGTTGCTGGCTACAAATTGTTGAATATAAATAGCGGATTAGATTAGCTTCCCCTAATTTTGATAAGGCCTTTGTGCATTTGAAATTGTGGACCTAAAAAAATTAATAAGCGTTTTAGAAATTGTGGAACTAATTTTTTAATTAGCGGTGCCCAGCTTTGTATATATATATATATATATATATATATATATATATATATATATATATATATATATCTTCTATCATTTCATGCAAATTTGTAAGATGATGTCAGTGGACCTTTAACCATTAAAGTCCCACTGAGATTCAAGACCTATTTTAAGACCAAGACAGGCAGCAGCAAATACAAAACATAGTTATCACATCACTGTCAAGACAACAAATTAAAACATCAAATTGAGAAACATTAGGAAAAGAAATAAAAATGTATAAACAACTAAAACAAGTTATTGAGTTAGCCTCCATTCCTGTCTATTTTGATTTCAAAGCTCTCAACAAAATGAACTCTGCCAGTTTCAAGTCTTTCTGTGGTGTATTTCATGTAGCAGCTGCAGAATGGACAAAAGCTTTTAACTCAATTCAGGCCAGGCAAACAGAACAGAAAGCAACAAATAGTCCTGTGAGTGGATGTACAAATATGATAGAGAAGGAGTCCACATATTGCCTTTTATGTGAATTTATACCAATGGCTGAGCCTTCTGGTGGTCAGGGCAGGCCATTCTACCCTGGAGTATAACTCACAGTGATGTCAATGCCCTACAGTTTGTAATAAAACTCATAACAAAAAGGGACAATCATTCTAAGACATCAAGAAGACACATTCATGTACAAAATATCTCCGTAATCCAACACAAGTAAGAAAGTACCAGCAACTTGCCGCCTTTAAAGATTAAAAGAAAAATACCTTAATTCAGAAAGTTAAAACCAAATTTTATTCTCAGCCTCTTCACTAGTTTCCCCCCATGTGGCTTGAAATTAAGGGAGTCCTCAATCAAAATTCCTAGATATTATTTATACACATGAACCAGCTTTATTTCAATTCCTTTGAGTGTGGTCATAGAATAAATCAAAAGAAGTGTCTTGCTGGCATTGGAAAACAACATAAGCTGAAACAAGTTTTAGCTGAAGTAAATAAAGCTGGATGGCATCAAAGACTTTCTGCAGTGATTCAACATCCAGAACAAGAGGTGATCCACAGCATTAAATAACTGTATCATCAGCATAGAATTGCAAACCAGCATCTGACACATTTAGACCCAAATCATTGATATACTGTACATATTGAATAAAAGAGGACCAAAAACAGAACCCTGCGACACCCCCTTATGTACAGTGTCAAGTTCTGAACACAGACCGTTGATATAAATGATCCAACTCTATTTCAAAATCAGAACATCTTCTCGTCCCCCTTAACAACTCTCTGCTATCCCCCTCCCCTCAGGTCAAGAGTCTCGGTGTCATCCTCGACACCACTCTCTCCTTCACTTCACACATCAACAATATTACTCGGTCTGCCTATTTCCACCTCCGTAATATTAACCGTCTCCGTCCTTCTCTCACACCCCGCTCCACAGCCATCCTGGTGCACAGTCTTGTGACTTCCCGTATCGATTACTGCAACTCCCTTCTCTACGGCCTCCCCAACAAATCTCTCCACAAGTTACAGATGGTCCAGAACTCAGCTGCCCGTGTCATCACTCAAACCTCCTACTATAACCACATCACTCCTGTCCTGCAGCAGCTCCACTGGCTCCCGGTTAAATCACGCATCATCTTCAAAATTCTACTCCTCACGTTCAAAGCTATCCACAACCTTGCCCCTCCTTATCTATCTGACCTCCTACAAATCTCCATCCCATCACGCTCTCTCAGATCCTCCTCTTCACTACATCTCCATGAACCCTCTGCCCGCCTCTCCACCATGGGGAGCAGGGCCTTCACCTGCTCTGCCCCTCACCTCTGGAACGCCCTACCGCCAGACCTTCGAAACACCACCTCCCTTTCTCTGTTCAAGACTGCCCTGAAAACCCATCTCTTTAGACTAGCTTATCACTAACTTTACTAAATGTATTTTTACCCATTTTATATCCTTTATGTATTTTATATTTCAATTTGTCGCTGATAATGTTTGCTCTGTATTACACTGTGTTGGTTTGTTAAGTGTCCTTGGGTGTCCTGAAAGGCGCTTTTAAATAAAATTAGTATTATTATAACCAGACAGATGAACAGACACTCACATGATTCATGAGATAACCAGGCTGAGCACAGTGGATAGTCACTGTTGATATTTAAAGGGATAGTCTGGTTATTTTGAAGTGTTCTGTTAATAGTACGTACGTACTGTATCAGCCATGACATCTGTCATAATTCACAAAAGGTGTAGAAAGAGGCAAAAGTCTCCATCCAGGCTAGGTTAACGGTCATTTTAGATTAAGATAATCATTGACTGACTGAAAATTAGTTCATCATTGTTTCTTTAAAAGGATGGAGGTTTTTTAAAGTACAGCTGTTCTGTCATGTGTTCAGGAGAGTTTGGGGAAGTATGTTACGGACGTATGAGGCTCCCAGGAAAACGAGACGCCGCAGTGGCATTGAAGACCCTAAAGGCAGGATACACAGAGAAGCAGAAGAAGGATTTCCTGGCTGAGGCGTCCATAATGGCCCGGTTTGACCATCCAAATGTCATCCACTTGGAGGGAGTGGTAACTCGCAGTAAGCTGACACTGAAAGCAAACATCCACACACAACAGACATGACTGGTTGACTGAGGGATGCATTATTGGTTGTGCAATAAGTCTGTAACGTGTAGTTTTATTTTGCTTTATGAGCGTGTTCTCTCCCACCTCCTGCAGCTCTGCCCTAAACGACTCCTGTTTCTGTGTGATGTTGAATAAACTATTGAGTTTAGAAACTATAACAACACATGATGTATAAAGGATTGAAAACACTTGAGAAAATAGTGACAACATCACTTCAAACAAAAGAGAGCTGGTGTTACTCATCACTTCAGGAAACTATTCCTCATGAACTCATGTCAGGAGGCGCAGGACAGAAGTTTTTTAGACTCTGCAGATAATCTGAATCAGGTCATCTGCCTTTAAACTTTACAAACCATGATCATGTTTTAGTAAA
>JBBPBX010082848.1:0-15649 GCA_038048925.1 Garcialebias charrua | reverse complement strand
GGAGACGTATCAAATGTATGTGTTCTGTGGGTTTAGCCAGACTTACATCCTTGATCCATAAATTATGTCCTGATTCAAAAACCCTATTAAATACAATTAATCAATATCAAAATCAATGATTTTTTAGCCAATCCTATTTTGGAACATCTGTCAGCATTTACCCCCAACTGAGTCATCCTGTTTGCACAAAAGGGATTTCAAACTACTTTACAAAGTAAAAGCACTCAATTTCATAAAAATATATTTTTTAATTTAAACTGGAACCAAAACTCAAAACCAAATTCCCTATACAGTATACTAATATTCATACATCCTTAAATTCATAAATCCTAACAGTTCACCACTATTCTTGTCACGCATAACCTAAAACAGAATCTATTTACTTAAATTCAATCAAGTCTATGTAATAACACTAAATTACCACTGAAGTCCTCTTCAGGCACTTCACAAAAGCATACACAAAAGTCAACTTAGTACTAATCAAAGTATTTTCAAAGTGGTTTCCCTTCTTAGAGACAAGTGGGGCCAACTAATTCTGAAATCTGATCAAGTTCCACACAACTTCCTAGACCCATTTATTTGTTCATCTTAACTATCCACTTAGTTGTGTGTGTGTGTGTTGTGTGTGTGTGTGTGTGTGTGTGTGTGTGTGTGTGTGTGTGTGTGTGTGTGTGTGTGTGTGTGTGTGTGTGTGTGTGTCAACCCATAGCAACCAACACATACCAGTATTCCAAGAATCTTATTCAATTACTAAAACTTACCATTCCACACAACTAATTTCCAAAATTCCTTTCAGTCAACACATTTCTCTGTCAAGTCCTCTTGAACTGTCAATATCTGTCAATCTCATGTCACCTCCACAACTCAATCCTGCCTAAAGGCACAAAACCAGTTTGTTCTGTTTTGTTTCTCAACTGAGAACTCAAAAACTCAAATGACCAGTTTTTAGCTCAGACAGTGGCAACAATCATTTAATTAAACTCTATTTCTCCAAACCGAGGTTGTACAAAGAGCTATCTGCAACAGGCAGGATACCATTTGTTGGCTAGCTGGGTGTGTCTGTAGAGTCGTCTGTGTCTGTCAACTGGTTGACAGACACAGACTTTCAGGTGTGTTCATAGTTGCAGGCACTTCATGTGGAGGGTAACTGACCGATCTGGTTTTATTTGTCTCAAGTCAGGTCTATTTTAAAATTTTGTCAGTTATGTCTTTCTGCGTTATGTTTTTTTTTTGTTCATGCGTGCATTCAGTGTCACACATACTCACATATACAAAACAATTCTAAAACAAGCTGAGCCTCTACCTATATTTAGCTGAAACCGCACTCCGTATCCAATTCCAGATTTTTGACTAGATTTTTCCTCATACATATAAGTTCTTGGTAAAAATCAGTCTGACTAGATTTTTCCTCACACATACAGTATAAGTTCTTGGTAAAAATCAGTCTTAATGTTTAAAACTTAAAGCTCTTTATCCTATCGTTAAATAGCCGTGTACATCATAGCTATTAACTTTGAAAAATAGGAATATCACTTTTTAAAATCATGAGGTCTAGGTTCAGCTTTGAACTAGTTCTGTACCGTATTTTTCAACGTACAAGGAATTCCTGTTTATACTCACTGCTTGTTAAATGTGTGATTGTTCGGTTGATCCGTCAGCCGCCACGGTGGCATTGATTTTAGGCCTTGCTGGCCTAGCAGAAACGATCGATCTTCCAGGGCTGTGAAGTGGCCATGCGCATGGACTTTTCAGCTTGCCTTCATCAAAGGCCATCGTGGGCAGGTGTGAGGATCTCCAGAGTCTTCGGCACCAAGAAATGATGGGTTTTCTCAAACAAAAACCCTGCAGCAACTTCTACTAAAAATGAATCACACAAGAGACAACAGTTAGCATTTGATTTAGCTCTTTGCAAAGGGGAAACGTCTCCTAACGAAGTCGGAGGACGAGTCCCCTTTGCAAATGGTCGTTTCAGTCTTTTATTCACTTAGTGGGTTGGAAGTTTACAAGAAAAAACGGTTCAGACACTTTTCACACAAAAGGTGTTTTTGAGTTTTGGCTAAAACTGAAGCAACAGGTCTTGAAACAATAAAACATTCTTTTGAGCTTCTGTTATTTCAGTAAATAACATTGTTGTGTAAGACAAATACCTTTGCAAGGAGTTGCAAACAGATTGAGCTTTGAGCTGTTTGTAAAAGTAATGTTCAAAAGTTATAATGATCAACATTAACTTACATCCAACAATAACATTTCTTCAAAGAGAAGACAGGCTGTAGGCGAGCCGATTTGCCCTGTTGGCATGCACACAACTGGATATCTCATCGACTCGGAAGACTTGATGATGTGTCTTAGGGCTGAATGATTTTGGAAAATAATCTAATGCGATTTTTTTTCTATAAATTGCGATTGCGATTTAAAATGCGATTATTTTTACTGGTTCCGTATTAATTCATATCACTAACGACGCAACTGTTTTTTTTTAAATCAGATAATTAATGCGCTTTTTCACGAAGAACGTTAGCTTGCTGAGCTAGCTGCTAATAACAGGGCACCGTCAACAACAGACCCGGTCACATGACCAGCTCGCGCTCTGTTGATCTCGCGCGGTCTCTGTGTTTCAGCCTCTAAGATCAGATACACGTTTAAATGAGCTAACTTACCTGAATTTATAACTTTTATGACTTCTGTCGAGCCTGGAGCAACTGTGTTGGAACGCACAGTCTCCTCCATCCCTGCTCTCTGTGTTTTGCTCCACTCGAGCTGCGCGCGCCACAGAGCTGCTCACTACCAAGTCACGTGACCAGCTTGCGCTCTCAGATACACGTTTAAATGAGCTAACTTACCTGAATTTATAACTTTTATGACTTCAGTCGAGCGTGGAGCAACTGTGTTGGAACGCACAGACTCCTCCTCCCTGCTCTCTCTCTCTGTTTTGCTCCACTCAGCTGCGCACGGCCACAGCGGTTCACTACCAAATCTCGTGACCAGTCAAATCGCAGCCCGTGCGATTAGAGAATCGCGTTTTAACATATCGCGAGATAATCGCAAATGCGATTAATCGCCCACCCTTAATGTGTCTATCTCTGCTGTCATCTGTGGATCTAAAGGACGCATACTTAATTGGATTTATGATAACTGGTTCCTGCTTTTTGGATTCGGCTAGTTCCTTGTCTATCAACACAAAAGGAATAGGGCAGCTAATCTGGACCTGGTCAGGCTGCCTGCCTTACATGATGGCTTGGTTCATGTCTCGAGAACCCAGACTTTTCGCTGAATGGATTACATCTTGGGGATTTTCTGAGACAGGTTCCATTGGTACGGTCAGTTTTAATTTGGACATTTCTGAAGCAAGTGGACCGACAGACTGAAGGTAGATGTCATTAAAGTTCTGCCTGTTCCCAAAACAATCATGTTTATCTGACATTCGGCTCCCCGACTGGCCTTGATAGGCCGTCTTATCTCAAAACGCCTGTGATGTTTTGAAAATTTGACGCTCTCGCCCTCCCAAATCTGCTACTCCATGGACGTCAGTGGAGCCCAGCTGAATAAACATTTGTCATCAGTTCAGAACTTTGGCTTCGTTTCTCGCTGTGGCTGGCAGCCCCCCCCCCCCAAAGTACCCGCCTTTGAGTCTCCCCTCTCTTCCCTCCTTCTGCGTAATGTCGGCATCATTATGTGCTTGTGTGCGAGACTTTTTTTCATTATCAAATGTTTGATCTGCGTGCAGAAATCAAAAATATGTTAGGATTTTTTTTTGTCTCCAAACCCTATGTGACATTTTTCACCACTTTTATTGTCTGTCCAACAGATCTCACTTGTAAATGAGTCTTCGAGGCTCGATGTGATTTATCTGTTTAAATAAAGGTTGAATGAAAATACATTGGTATTAATGTATATGTAGACAAAAGATGGTGATTGTGAGTGCGTGTGTATGCGTACGTGCGTGTTTGTGTGTGTGTTTGTGTGTTTGTTGAAGTAACATTGTCCTTACTGTTCATGTGTTTCAGTGGTTCCTGCCTCTGTTTACAGCTGATTTAAAGAAGAAGATCCTCAAGACTGAAGGCCTGATGTGGACCAGCAGGACCCAGAGCCTCTTATCATAGAGACCAGTCTAGTGAGCGACCAACTCAATATGGAGGAGACCGATATCAAGTTTTTGGTCACTAAAGTTTATTTAAAGAGTGAGAAGGATAAAAAAAACTTACCTGGCAGAAACCCAGATTTAAAGATTCACAAAGGCAGTTCAAGCTCTTCACAGACTGATGTTAATGAGGACGACGAAGAGGATGGTGAAATGACCAATCCTGACTCTCTGCTAAAGAGCTCATCAGACTCTGACTCAGAACATGAAGACAGTATGAAAGACTGGAAGGAGAGCAGGGCTCCTAAATCTGAAGTAAAAACTGTCAACAAATCTTTGAGCTGCTCTGAGTATGGTAAGCAGTATGTCAGTAACCAGACTCTTCAAAGACACATGACAAGTCATTCAGGAGTGAAGTCTTCAAGATGTCTGCTTAATAAGAAATGTGTTGGAAAGAAGAAAAATATAGAGTCATGCAGGAAAGTCCAGGCAAGACCAAAATCAATAAGCTGTGATTACTGTGGTAAAATATTTACTTTCAAATCACATTTAAACTCACACACGAGAGTCCACACAGGAGACAAGCCATTTCCTTGTGAATTTTGTGGACAAAGATTTAGTCAGAAGACAAGTTTAAACTATCACATGAGAGTTCACACAGGAGACAAGCCGTTTCTTTGTGAACTTTGTGGACAAAGATTTAGTCATAATTCTAATTTAAACAAACACATGAGAGTCCACACAGGAGAAAAGCCGTTTCCTTGTGAACTTTGTGGACAAAGATTTAGTCATAATTCTAATTTAAACTCACATATGAGAGTCCACACAGGAGACAAGCAGTTTCCTTGTGAACTTTGTGGACAAAGATTTAGTCGTAAGACAAGTTTAAACTCACACATAAGAGTCCACACAGGAGACAAGCCGTTTCCTTGTGAACTATGTGGACAAAGATTTAGTCAGAAGGCGCATTTAAACTCACACATGAAAGTCCACACAGGAGTGAAAACTTTTTGACTGAAAATGTTAAAATAACTATTATAGGCCATGAGATGCAACTGGTATCTTAACACCCAAATAAAATGTTTTCATTTTATCAGAGATATTATGTAACAATTTTCAACAATTTCCCAATCTATGATTTGCTCCTAGTTTCTCAATAATACATTAAAGGACAACACCCACCATGACACTAACAATTCACCATATTGTACAATTACAGTAATTTATTATTAGGTCTATTTTCATTTTTGCATTTGGGCCAGGCGAGGGTTAAAAAAAACAAAAAAAAACAACCCACTCCCGAATGAATCCGGAAACCTGGCCGAATAGTCCCGAAGGGTCATGCCTTTTGTTACATGATCTCCACCCAGAAGGCAGAAGGTAGGAGTGAGTTTCCATGGAGGTTTATGAGAGAGAGTGGTAGTTAAAACGGCATATTTCCTGCATATTTCCTTGTGCATTTGTGTGTACGTATATGGACCAGCGCTCTGATTTTATTTATTATTTATTTTATAACACCGCTGCGGACCTTTTGCTGCTCTCAGTCATTCTGCCCCTGAGGAGCGAGCCGCGAGCCGCGCGCGTCTCTGGCTCCTCGTTCTGCTGGTCACCTTTGAAGTTCCTCGTGCCGGTGTAATTTGCTCCCTCGAGTGTATGCACTGTATTTGCTCTCGTCAGCCTTGATACGGGGTCGGGAAGCACGCGCGCGGGCAGAGCTCAGCTGCGAGGCTGGCTCTGGCTGCCTTTTTGATCACGGGGGGGAGAGAATAAAAAGTCGATGCGGAAATGAATGAATTTGTCGCGATCAAACGAATTAAACTAGTATGTCTAAGTGGATGCTCGCTCAGAATATGAGTGAGCGACAGCAGGATTAATCAACACAACACAGGCAGCTTTAGGGAATATTTAAAAATGCTTCCTTTTTCTTTTCCTCGCTCGCTCGCCTGTAACTCCAAGGCGTCACTTTGGTGACGTGAATGCCCAAGTGAATGCCCATATATGGAGAGGGGCAGATTTTCCCGGAGCTGCATGCTAAAATCTGCTATAAATCATGAAATAACACATTTAGTGTTATTTCTCCACAATATAAGTAAACGCTCCTGTATTATTTTTAAATAAACTAATAAATATTAATGGCGATGCAATTTGAAAACATGGTGGGTGTTGGGCTTTAAAAACAAACTAATTAAACCTTAAATCATAATTTGAACTATAGATGTTGGTTCTAAAATACTGGTTCAGTGATTGTGCAATATGTGGAGAGAACCAACAAACCCATCAAATTGTTTTGTTTTTTTCAAACAGTCAGACCCCATGAAATGTTGTTCATGTAATTCCTGAGAGAATTTTTATTTAATCAGTTAGTTACTTGGTTAATTAACAGATAAGATTAAACATTTTACAAGTTGTGTTATGTTTTGAGGCTCCAGGCTATTTTTCTTTGGTAGAAGAGGGGGCGAAAGGGCTCTTTTGATAAAGGTTGTAGACCCCTGTTCTAGAACAACATATGCTCCCATCTAGACGTCATCTCTTTCAGGGAAGACCCTGCATTTTTCAACAAGATAATGCCAGACCACATTCTGCAGCAATCACAACATCATGGCTACATAGGAGAAGGATCCGGGTACTGAAATGACCAGACTGCAGTCCAGATCTTTCACCTATAGAGAACATTTGTCAAAGTCAACTTTATTGTCAGAACTGCAATATGTACAGGACATACACAGGACCGAAATTGCGTTTCTCTCAGTCCCTCGGTGCAACAGTAACCATCTAAACACTAAAACATTTAATAAACATAAGCATAAAATAGTAAAAAAAGTGTAACACTGTCCTGAGTTTTTTCATAATAGTATAAAAGTATGAAAATTTACACCAACACTGAAACACCAAACACCCCTAAAACACCAAACACCCAATGAACATAAGCATAAAATGAAATAATAAAAGTGTAATACTGTCCTGAGTTTTTGCATAGTAGTATAAAAAGTATAAAACGTATATCTATAAAATAAACTGAAGTTTCTAGCGTTGACATTTGCAAAGAGTGGCACAGCAGCATATAAGTTAATGTACACAGTATATGTATGAGGTAGTTGATGTTGGTATATAGGCAAAGTGGCATATGAAGTAAGGCACATTTGGCATCCTTAGATAAGGCTAGTCAGAGAGTACTGTACAGTATATGTATCTGCAGTAGTGTAGATAAAAGTAGTGTAAATGTAAACAGTAGTAATAAATGTAAAGCAGTAGTAATAAATGTAAACAGTATTAATAAATGTAAACAGTGAATGTAAACAGTAGTATGACTATAGGCAGTAATGTAATACAAACATTAGTGCAAATATGAGAAGTAGTGCAAACTGAATGAGCACATGACCGAGAGTTTAGTGAATAACCCGTTTGATGACACAGAGTCCAGTGTTAAAATCTTTGTGTTGAGTGGTAATGTGTGAGAAAGTTTTTTGTGTTAAGGCAGTTCAAATGGGAGGGGAGGCAGAGCAGGCAGAGTGTTTAGCATTCTGACTGCCTGATGAACAGAGCTGTCTCTCAGTCTGCTGGTTCGAGCCTGGAGACTCCTCAGTCTCCTCCCTGATGGCAGCAGTCTGAAGCAGCTGTGTAGTGGGTGTGTGGGATCACCTGCCATGCAGTGGGCTTTCCGAGTGAGGCGTTTGCTGTGTAAGTCCTGCAGTGAGGGCAAGGAGGTGCCGACGATCTTCTCAGCTGCTTTCACGATGCGCTGGAGGCTCTTGCGGCAGGATGCAGTGCATGCACCAAACCACACCGTGATGCAGCTGGTCAGGACACTTTCTATGGCACCTCTGTAGAAGGTGCACATGATGGAGGTTGAAGCTCCAGCCCTTTTCAGCTTGCGGAGAAAGTAGAGACGCTGGTGAGCCTTCTTGGCCAGTGCTGCAGTGTTCCTGCTCCAGGACAGGTCCTTTGAGACGTGCACTCCCAGGAACTTGGTGCTGTCCACTCTCTCCACTGCGGTGCTGTTGATGGTCAGAGGGGCATGTTGTGCATCCCTCTTCCTGAAGTCCACAACAATCTCCTTTGTCTTCTCCACGTTGAGAGTGAGATTGTTGTGTCCGCACCACAAGGCCAAGCGGCTCACCTCGTTCCTGTAGTCCGTCTCATCGTTGTTGCTGATGAGACCTACCACTGTTGTGTCGTCCGCAAACTTGATGAAGTGGTTGGAGCTGTACGATGGTGTGCAGTCGTGTGTTAGCAGGGTGAATAGAAGGGGGCTCAGCACACATCCTTGTGGGGCCCCTGTGTTCAATGTGATGGTGCTAGATGTGTTACTCCCGATCCGTACTGTCTGTGGTCTCCCGGTCAGGAAGTCTAGCAGCCAGTTACACATTGAGGTAGTTGTAGTTGCACATTGGCGCATCATAAAGAGGAAGGTGCGACAAAGAAGGCCCAAGATGATTGAACAGTTAGAGGCCTGTATTAGACATGAATGGGAGATCATTCCTATTTCTAAACTTGAGAAACTGGTCTCCTCTGTCCCCAGACGTCTGTTGAGTGATGTAAGAAGAAGTGGGGATGCCACGCAGTGGTAAAAATGAACTTGTCCCAACTTTTTGGGGATTTGTTGACGCCATGAAATTTTGAAACAACATATTTTTCTCTTAAAATGATACATTCTCTCAGTTTAAACTTTTGATCTGTGATTTGTGTTCTATTCTGAATAAAATATTAGATGTTGGCATCCCCACATCATTGCATTCAGTTTTTATTCACAATTTGTTTAGTGTCCCAATATAAGTTTTTTTCATCAGTGAAGAATAAAAATAAATAATTGGTGACGGCTTAATCATGACATCCTGTTTTGACTTCATTAAATAATCTGTTAATTAAAGTTTACTCAGCTGAAAAATCATAAAAAGGCAAAATTGTTATCAGGAATATTTCCCTCAAACATGTTTAAAGACGAGATACAGCCTTTGGTACAACTTTATTCTAACACACAGATGTACAAATCACAAATCACTGTCAAAGCTAAACTTTAAATAAAAGCTAAAAACAATCTATACAACAAACAAAACCACAGTGAGTGCAAACACATCAAATGATGAAGAAAAATATAGACATCCTGATGCATGCTCAATAATCCAAGCAAACATCTAAAAAGTGAAGTCTGGTCCTCTGGACATAAAAAAGTAGAAACATTTCTTTTTTCATGTGAAAGACTTCTTCACACGAAAGAAGAAATGTTTCTAGATTTTGTTTTGTTTTTTGAATGTCCAGACAACCAGACTTCACTTTTTAGATGTTTCTACCTGGATTATTGAGCATGCATCAGGATGTCTACATTTAAAAGTCAACATAGAGAATATAGATGTTTTTGTAGAATCTGGTTCATCAGATTTAATTCAGTTCAGTTTATTTATATAGCACCAACCCACAACAGAAGTTGTCTCAGGGCACTGAACAGAAATATTCATATATAAAAATAATAATTTAACATTATTTATCTGAGGAGCAGACTGCTTAGAGTTTAACTGATCACAGAACTCTCATTAGCAGGATTCTGGACACGCCTCCAGAATCGGTCCTAAAGTGCAAATCCTATTTTGGGGGCGTGTCAAAAATCACAACAGAAACGGCTCAAGAGCGCCACCTGTAAATGTTCAAAATACCCTCTGCATTAAACTTATGCCCCATTTGCACTGCTCCTAATCAGCCCCTACTCTGCTCGGCCGTATTCAGCTCAGTCTGGTAAATTTTCAACAGTCCTGATGCGTCCTCCGAATTTGGTGGGTTTTGGAATATAAGGCCCACCAAAGGCCAATTCATTTGGCGGAAAAATTTCAAGCTCTGGCCTGAAACACTACGATTACAATAAGCCTTCGCAGCGCTTAGCTGCTCGGGCCTAACTAGTGGTGTTGTGCAAATGTGTTGATTTATTAGTAGCTCATGTAGCATTCTTTCACAGCAGAATGTTGTTGACAAGGAGTTGTTTTATAAACAATCACATTGACTGACTTGCTACAAATGTTGGTATAGAATAAAATGCCATCCCACAGCAGTGTGTGACCAAACTGGTGAGCAGCATGAAGAGGTGCCAGGCTGTTGTGGCTGTGTATGGTTCTTCCACATGCTTCTGAGGCTCCAGTTTGTTCAATGAGTAAAATATGTTGTCAATATGTTTTGTTTATTAAAACTTGTTTGTTGAATCCAATAAACATCACCAAACAAGAGTCAACATCAGAATAAGATGTTTGGTTTTGTCAGAGGTTTGACAAGTTTTATATGAGCATCATCCTCATTTAGTTCATCTCCTAAAATGACAAATTCACCCAAAACTTCTACTGTTCAAAATATTTCTGTGATAATTCAATCATGTTTCCAATCATTTTACAACAAGCTGTTTGGTTTAATACCACTGTAAATCAATGTTGAAAGTTTATTATCAAATTTCATACTTGATGATGTAAAAGCTTTTGTTTTATTTTGCTCTATTTCTTGATTTTATTTTACTTTTGATTACAATAAAGCTTATGATTGTGGAATAGTTTGCATCCTGGTAATAATTTGAGTGGAATGCACTGATTTATTTTCAATAGAACAAAACATCTTCATTTTAATTTGAGACCTAGTTTTGAGAATCTTACATAAATGTTCATCAAATTACTGGTGCCCTGCTACAAATCCAAATTCTTAGTTTACATGTGTTCAAATGTTCCATAAATCAACCAGAAATGAACCTTTAGATGACAGTTGAACAAACATTTAGTGACCACCATCATTATTAGTGGTTTTACATCAAGAATCAATTTAGATTCAATTCTGTAAGACCGATGACATTTCATTGTTTCACTTCAATTAGTTTTTTGAAGGAAGGAAGGAAGGAAGGAAGGAAGGAAGGAAGGAAGGAAAGAAGGAAGGAAGGAAGGAAGGAAGGAAGGAAGGAAGGAAGGAGAAGGAAGGAAGGAAGGAAGGAAGGAAGGAAGGAAGGAAGGAAGGAAGGGATGTTGATGAACCATGTGGGCTTCTTGTGAGCCAGATGTTGATGAACCATGTGGGCTTCTTGTGAGCCAGATGTTGATGAACCATGTGGGCTTCTTGTGAGCCAGATGTTGATGAACCATGTGGGCTTCTTGTGAGCCAGATGTTGATGAACCATGTGGGCTTCTTGTGAGCCAGATGTTGATGAAACATGTGGGCTTCTTGTGAGCCAGATGTTGATGAAACATGTGGGCTTCTTGTGAGCCAGATGTTGATGAAACATGTGGGCTTCTTGTGAGCCAGATGTTGATGAAACATGTGGGCTTCTTGTGAGCCAGATGTTGATGAACCATGTGGGCTTCTTGTGAGCCAGATGTTGATGAACCATGTGGGCTTCTTGTGAGCCAGATGTTGATGAAACATGTGGGCTTCTTGTGAGCCAGATGTTGATGAAACATGTGGGCTTCTTGTGAGCCAGATGTTGATGAAACATGTGGGCTTCTTGTGAGCCAGATGTTGATGAACATGTGGGCTTCTTGTGAGCCAGATGTTGATGAACCATGTGGGCTTCTTGTGAGCCAGATGTTGATGAAACATGTGGGCTTCTTGTGAGCCAGATGTTGATGAAACATGTGGGCTTCTTGTGAGCCAGATGTTGATGAAACATGTGGGCTTCTTGTGAGCCAGATGTTGATGAAACATGTGGGCTTCTTGTGAGCCAGATGTTGATGAAACATGTGGGCTTCTTGTGAGCCAGATGTTGATGAAACATGTGGGCTTCTTGTGAGCCAGATGTTGATGAAACATGTGGGCTTCTTGTGAGCCAGATGTTGATGAAACATGTGGGCTTCTTGTGAGCCAGATGTTGATGAAACATGTGGGCTTCTTGTGAGCCAGATGTTGATGAAACATGTGGGCTTCTTGTGAGCCAGATGTTGATGAAACATGTGGGCTTCTTGTGAGCCAGATGTTGATGAAACATGTGGGCTTCTTGTGAGCCAGATGTTGATGAAACATGTGGGCTTCTTGTGAGCCAGATGTTGATGAAACATGTGGGCTTCTTGTGAGCCAGATGTTGATGAAACATGTGGGCTTCTTGTGAGCCAGATGTTGATGAAACATGTGGGCTTCTTGTGAGCCAGATGTTGATGAACCATGTGGGCTTCTTGTGAGCCAGATGTTGATGAACCATGTGGGCTTCTTGTGAGCCAGATGTTGATGAACCATGTGGGCTTCTTGTGAGCCAGATGTTGATGAACCATGTGGGCTTCTTGTGAGCCAGATGTTGATGAAACATGTGGGCTTCTTGTGAGCCAGATGTTGATGAAACATGTGGGCTTCTTGTGAGCCAGATGTTGATGAACCATGTGGGCTTCTTGTGAGCCAGATGTTGATGAACCATGTGGGCTTCTTGTGAGCCAGATGTTGATGAACCATGTGGGCTTCTTGTGAGCCAGATGTTGATGAAACATGTGGGCTTCTTGTGAGCCAGATGTTGATGAACCATGTGGGCTTCTTGTGAGCCAGATGTTGATGAACCATGTGGGCTTCTTGTGAGCCAGATGTTGATGAACCATGTGGGCTTCTTGTGAGCCAGATGTTGATGAACCATGTGGGCTTCTTGTGAGCCAGATGTTGATGAACCATGTGGGCTTCTTGTGAGCCAGATGTTGATGAACCATGTGGGCTTCTTGTGAGCCAGATGTTGATGAACCATGTGGGCTTCTTGTGAGCCAGATGTTGATGAACCATGTGGGCTTCTTGTGAGCCAGATGTTGATGAACCATGTGGGCTTCTTGTGAGCCAGATGTTGATGAACCATGTGGGCTTCTTGTGAGCCAGATGTTGATGAACCATGTGGGCTTCTTGTGAGCCAGATGTTGATGAACCATGTGGGCTTCTTGTGAGCCAGATGTTGATGAACCATGTGGGCTTCTTGTGAGCCAGATGTTGATGAAACATGTGGGCTTCTTGTGAGCCAGATGTTGATGAAACATGTGGGCTTCTTGTGAGCCAGATGTTGATGAACCATGTGGGCTTCTTGTGAGCCAGATGTTGATGAACCATGTGGGCTTCTTGTGAGCCAGATGTTGATGAACCATGTGGGCTTCTTGTGAGCCAGATGTTGATGAAACATGTGGGCTTCTTGTGAGCCAGATGTTGATGAAACATGTGGGCTTCTTGTGAGCCAGATGTTGATGAAACATGTGGGCTTCTTGTGAGCCAGATGTTGATGAAACATGTGGGCTTCTTGTGAGCCAGATGTTGATGAAACATGTGGGCTTCTTGTGAGCCAGATGTTGATGAAACATGTGGGCTTCTTGTGAGCCAGATGTTGATGAAACATGTGGGCTTCTTGTGAGCCAGATGTTGATGAAACATGTGGGCTTCTTGTGAGCCAGATGTTGATGAAACATGTGGGCTTCTTGTGAGCCAGATGTTGATGAACCATGTGGGCTTCTTGTGAGCCAGATGTTGATGAACCATGTGGGCTTCTTGTGAGCCAGATGTTGATGAACATGTGGGCTTCTTGTGAGCCAGATGTTGATGAACCATGTGGGCTTCTTGTGAGCCAGATGTTGATGAAACATGTGGGCTTCTTGTGAGCCAGATGTTGATGAAACATGTGGGCTTCTTGTGAGCCAGATGTTGATGAAACATGTGGGCTTCTTGTGAGCCAGATGTTGATGAAACATGTGGGCTTCTTGTGAGCCAGATGTTGATGAACCATGTGGGCTTCTTGTGAGCCAGATGTTGATGAACCATGTGGGCTTCTTGTGAGCCAGATGTTGATGAACCATGTGGGCTTCTTGTGAGCCAGATGTTGATGAAACATGTGGGCTTCTTGTGAGCCAGATGTTGATGAAACATGTGGGCTTCTTGTGAGCCAGATGTTGATGAAACATGTGGGCTTCTTGTGAGCCAGATGTTGATGAAACATGTGGGCTTCTTGTGAGCCAGATGTTGATGAAACATGTGGGCTTCTTGTGAGCCAGATGTTGATGAAACATGTGGGCTTCTTGTGAGCCAGATGTTGATGAAACATGTGGGCTTCTTGTGAGCCAGATGTTGATGAAACATGTGGGCTTCTTGTGAGCCAGATGTTGATGAAACATGTGGGCTTCTTGTGAGCCAGATGTTGATGAAACATGTGGGCTTCTTGTGAGCCAGATGTTGATGAACCATGTGGGCTTCTTGTGAGCCAGATGTTGATGAACCATGTGGGCTTCTTGTGAGCCAGATGTTGATGAAACATGTGGGCTTCTTGTGAGCCAGATGTTGATGAACCATGTGGGCTTCTTGTGAGCCAGATGTTGATGAACCATGTGGGCTTCTTGTGAGCCAGATGTTGATGAACCATGTGGGCTTCTTGTGAGCCAGATGTTGATGAAACATGTGGGCTTCTTGTGAGCCAGATGTTGATGAAACATGTGGGCTTCTTGTGAGCCAGATGTTGATGAAACATGTGGGCTTCTTGTGAGCCAGATGTTGATGAAACATGTGGGCTTCTTGTGAGCCAGATGTTGATGAACCATGTGGGCTTCTTGTGAGCCAGATGTTGATGAAACATGTGGGCTTCTTGTGAGCCAGATGTTGATGAACCATGTGGGCTTCTTGTGAGCCAGATGTTGATGAAACATGTGGGCTTCTTGTGAGCCAGATGTTGATGAACATGTGGGCTTCTTGTGAGCCAGATGTTGATGAAACATGTGGGCTTCTTGTGAGCCAGATGTTGATGAACCATGTGGGCTTCTTGTGAGCCAGATGTTGATGAACATGTGGGCTTCTTGTGAGCCAGATGTTGATGAAACATGTGGGCTTCTTGTGAGCCAGATGT
This sequence comes from Garcialebias charrua, assembly GCA_038048925.1. NCBI lineage: Eukaryota > Metazoa > Chordata > Actinopteri > Cyprinodontiformes > Rivulidae > Garcialebias > Garcialebias charrua. Next base: position 776 of record JBBPBX010082848.1, on the reverse strand, counting down.
TGATGAAACATGTGGGCTTCTTGTGAGCCAGATGTTGATGAAACATGTGGGCTTCTTGTGAGCCAGATGTTGATGAACCATGTGGGCTTCTTGTGAGCCAGATGTTGATGAAACATGTGGGCTTCTTGTGAGCCAGATGTTGATGAAACATGTGGGCTTCTTGTGAGCCAGATGTTGATGAAACATGTGGGCTTCTTGTGAGCCAGATGTTGATGAACCATGTGGGCTTCTTGTGAGCCAGATGTTGATGAACCATGTGGGCTTCTTGTGAGCCAGATGTTGATGAAACATGTGGGCTTCTTGTGAGCCAGATGTTGATGAAACATGTGGGCTTCTTGTGAGCCAGATGTTGATGAACCATGTGGGCTTCTTGTGAGCCAGATGTTGATGAACCATGTGGGCTTCTTGTGAGCCAGATGTTGATGAACCATGTGGGCTTCTTGTGAGCCAGATGTTGATGAACCATGTGGGCTTCTTGTGAGCCAGATGTTGATGAAACATGTGGGCTTCTTGTGAGCCAGATGTTGATGAACCATGTGGGCTTCTTGTGAGCCAGATGTTGATGAACCATGTGGGCTTCTTGTGAGCCAGATGTTGATGAACCATGTGGGCTTCTTGTGAGCCAGATGTTGATGAACCATGTGGGCTTCTTGTGAGCCAGATGTTGATGAACCATGTGGGCTTCTTGTGAGCCAGATGTTGATGAACCATGTGGGCTTCTTGTGAGCCAGATGTTGATGAACCATGTGGGCTTCTTGTGAGCCAGATGTTGATGA
>JBBPBX010082846.1:0-12434 GCA_038048925.1 Garcialebias charrua | reverse complement strand
TAGTAACAGAAAATCATTTTAACTGTAATAAAGAATTTCCAGTCCACCATCCTCCCTGAAACAAACAAGAACACAGTTTCATGTTAACCTTTTAGTAACCAAAATACAAAATTGAAGTCACAACCCGTGCAGTCGGTGCAACAGTGGTGGAGAAAGTACTCAAACACTGTACTTAAGTAAAAGTACAAATAAACAGACAAAAATGTACTCTAGTAAAAGTAGAAGTACCATATTAAATTTTTTACTTAAGTAAAAGTAAATAAGTACTTGCTTTTAAAAATATTTAAAAGTATTAAAGTAAAAGTACTTGCTGATTACCTAATGCAATGGTCTACAATACCATTAAGTGTGCGTACTTTATGTATATTTTCAGTAATACATAAATAGTATTGAGCCATGCTACAGATAATACATGTTTATACTGTACAGTATTGTGACACCGTGCACACTTGGACTTGTGATTCTGTTAATCAGAATTTCAGTGATGCAGAGTTAAATGTCATTAAGCAAAACAAGAATAATAAGGGCTGATTAAACCTTTGAAAGTTTTTATTTAAACACAAAGTAAAACCAATGTGTCATTTTAACTGCAGTAAACACATTGAAGTAAAAGTTGTCTGTTTGAAAAAAGGAGCATTAGACCTAACAAAGGAACAGTCTCTGGTCATTTCAACTCCAGTTTGTCTTCAACTCTAGTTAAAATACTGTCGTCAACCTTGTAATGGGTCAATAGTGAACAATATTTTAACTTCCTGACACCATTTTCAAAACTTGGACCCAAGTGTCGAGACATTTGGAGACATCTCTTGTCTCCTAACATCCCATGAACTGACACATTTTAATATTGCAGCAAGAATTTCTTGTTCAAGTTCAGAAGAAGTTGGTTTTCAAAGTTTTTTGAGTCCAGTCTTGCTCTTTAGGGAGAGAGAATCTGTCCTGCTGTACTGAACTGTCTTTCAATAGTATTTCAATAATATTTCAATAAGGCCATGGGTGCTGTGTATCTTCTGGCTGAATCTTTGTGATGGAATCCATTTTGGGTGTGTTAGTGGTGCTGTGGGTCAATGACATATACACTAGTATATACGTCTTTGGTCCAGCTCTTCTTGAAGGCAGGTCGAATGTTACCTGTCCACTTTGCAGTGATTCAATGGACCAACTCTCTCGACATCAGTTACTTTCAATCTAACGACAAATCAAAAAACTGCAACGTGAATGTAACTTGTGACTCAACACATTATAGAAATGTAGTGGAGTAGAAAGTACAGATACTTCATGTAAAATGTAGTGGGGTCAAAGTAAAAGTACTCACATTTAATTCTACTTAAGTAAAGTACAGATACATGAAAAATGTACTTAAGTACAGTAACTAAGTATTTGTACTTAGTTACATCCCACCACTGCATATAAACCACTACAAACAAAGATAGCTGTCCTTGTAGCAACAACAAAAAAATCTGCTTCTCTCATGTCAAATCTTTTAAATACAGTTGACTACAGGTTAAGTTTAGTTGGTGGTTTGCTCACTCTGCCGGAACGAGTGATTCTAGACCAGGGGTCTGCAACCTGCAGCTCTGGAGCCACATGTGGCTCTTTGGTCCCTCCGCAGCGGCTCTTTCAAGCTTTGACCAAAACTAACATGAAACTGAATTTTATAGGATGCTGTACCCACAAAAAAAAAAGACTAGTTTTAGCTGTTTTTCTGTCATTTCGTTTGCAAATATATGGACACTAGTACAAATACACACAGTAAATTATACTCCTTTAACTTTATGCTTTTTTTCTTCTTTAAAGTAGGATACTCAATTTCTCCACAATTAAAAACAACAACACATAAGCTTGAACTGTTCAATGGGGCGGCCGTGGCGTAGTGGTAATGGCAGCCATCCCCCCGATCGGAAGGTTGGCGGTTCGAATCCCGGTTCCCCACACCATGTGTTGTTGTGTCCTTGGGCAAGACACTTAACCCGAGTTGCTCCTGGTAGGACTGGAAAGCACCTTGCATGGTAGTCTGCCGCTACTGGTGTATGAATGTGTGTAGCATTCAATGTGTGTAGCACTTTGAGATTTTCACTAATGAAAAGTGCGTTATAAATTGAATTTATTATTATTAATGTTTGTTTTACAAAAAATATATATAAATTCTTTTACAAGAAGCCAGCCTTCTGTAGACTTGCAACCTGGATATGAGCACCAGTGATCCCCCACAACCCAGAAAGTAAAAAGCAAGTAAAGATTGTGACGATTTTACAAAAGTTTGTTTATTAAAAAGGGGTGCCAGCCAGGTATCCCTCCTGACAGTTAGGATTAACAATTGTGAATTACTTTTGTATTATTATTTTTTTTAAACCTGTCACACAAGGACCATCCACTTTAATGGTGTTGACCCTGTAACAACTTGAATGACCAAATATATATACACATTTCTTTTTTTTTTCTTCTTTTTTTTCACACAAAAAACAAACAAAACATCATCCACATAATTTCTCTCTTTTTTCTTTCAGGTTTTTTATATTTTTAAATGTCCATAAACAAAATAAACACAAATCCCCCCCATAAAAAAAAGTTCTCAAGTCTTTTCTTGTCTTCCCCAAACAACAGGTCAAGGCTCCCATATATTTACTGCCCCACAGCAAGAGAGGTGGAATAATAAAAAATAATAATAATCAGGCCCAAGTGCATTTAAATGCTCACGATTACAAATAAAAAAGTAACAAAATGAATTAATAGACTTACAGGTCTCGTGAAAGTGTCAAAGCAGAATCAGGAATCCATAAGCTGCTTTGTTTTTGTTTTATTATCTGGAATGAACAAATGTAATATTTTGAAATCACTATGGGGCATAACTGATTAATTTTTAGTAACATTAAATATTTAATTCTGGGACTTACGAATAATTAACTGGGTGACGTCACACGCTTCCAAGATCTCCGGCATTCACGTCGGAGTGCGCACAGGAGTAGACGCCTGTTTCTTTTTGTTTTTTCGGTCCATGGTGATGACTTCTAGCAGGAAGTGAAGGGATTTGGAACAGGCGAGGGATCGCACAGCCTCGGATTTAAGTTTAATTGTTTGACCAGGGCCCCTCTCTGGGCTGCCACCTTACCGTGGTGGAGGGGTTTGAGTGTCCCAATGATCCTAGGAGCTATGCTGTCAGGGGCTTCATGCCCCTAGTAGGGTCACCCAAGGCAGACAGGTCCTAGGTGAGGGACCAGACAAAGTGCAGCCCGAAGACCCCTTATGATGAGTAAAATAAATGGACAAAATGTTCCCTCGCCCGGACGCGGGTCACCGGGGCCCCACTCTGGAGCCAGGCCCGGAGGTGGGGCACGTTGGCGAGCGCCTGGTGGCCGGGCTTTCACCCATGGAGCTCGGCCGGGCACAGCCCGAAGAGGAGACGTGGGTCCCCCTTCCCATGGGCTCACCACCTATGGGAGGGGCCAAAGGGGTCGGGTGCAATGTGGGATGGGTGGTGGCCGAGGGCGGGGACCCTGGCGGTCTGATCCTCGGCTACAGAAGCTGGCCATTGGGACATGGAATGTCACCTCTCTGGTGGGGAAGGAGCCTGAGCTAGTGTGTGAGGTTGAGAGGTTCCGACTAGAAATAGTCGGACTCACCTCAACACATGGCTCTGGCTCTGGAACCAGTTTCCTTGAGAGGGGTTGGACACTCTTCCACTCTGGAGTTGCCCCTGGTGAGAGGCGCCGAGCAGGAGTGGTAAATGGTAAATGGAGCTTATTTATAAAACGCTTTCCAGCCCCTTGTGAGGAGCCCCAAAGCGCTTTACAATACCAGCCATCCACCCATTCATTCAGACATTCATACACCGGTAGTGGTAGCCTGCCTTGCAAGGCGCCATCCAGACCTACCGGGAGCAACTCGGGGTTAAGTGTCTTGCCCAGGGACACAACGACACATGGTGGGCGGATGCGGGATTCGAACCTCCAACCTTCCGATCAGGGGTCGACTGCCATTACCACTACACCACGGCCGCCCCTACAGTGGCAGTGGAGTGGTCATACTTGTTGCCCCCCATCTTGGTGCCTGTACGTTGGGGTTCACCCCGGTGAACGAGAGGGTAGCCTCCCTTCGCCTACGTGTGGGGGGACGGGCTCTGACTGTTGTTTGTGCCTATGCGCCAAACGGCAGCTCAGATTACCCACCCTTTTTGGAGTCCTTGGAGGGGGTATTGGAGAGTGCGCCTCCTGGGGACTCCCTTGTTCTACTGGGGGACTTCAACGCTCACGTGGGCAATGACAGTGAGACCTGGAGGGGTGTGGTTGGGAGGAACGGCCCCCCTGATCTGAACCCGAGTGGTGTTCTGTTGTTGGACTTCTGTGCTCGTCATGGATTGTCCATAACGAACACCATGTTCAGGCATAAGGGTGTCCATATGTGCTCTTGGCACCAGGACACCCTAGGTCGCAGTTCGATGATCGACTTTGTTGTCGTCTCATCTGATCTGCGGCCGCATGTCTTGGACACTCGGGTGAAGAGAGGGGCGGAGCTGTCAACTGACCACTACCTGGTGGTGAGTTGGCTCCGATGGTGGGGGAGGATGCCGGTCAGACCTGGCAGACCCAAACGTATTGTGAGGGTCTGCTGGGAACGTCTGGCAGAGTCTCCCGTAAGACGGAGCTTTAACTCCCACCTCCGGGAGAGCTTTGAACACGTTCCGAGGGAGGCGGGGGACATTGAGTCCGAGTGGGCCATGTTCCGCGCCTCTATTGTCGAGGCAGCTTATCGGAGCTGTGGCCGCAAGGTTGTTGGTGCCTGTCGTGGTGGCAACCCTCGAACCCGGTGGTGGACACCGGCGGTGAGGGATGCTGTCAGGCTGAAGAAGGAGTCCTATTGGGCCTTTTTGGCTTGTGGGACCCCGGAAGCAGCAGATAGGTACCGGCAGTCCAAGCGGCATGCGGCTCGGGTGGTTGCTGAGGCAAAAACTCGGGCGTGGGAGGAGTTCGGAGAGGCCATGGAGAATGACTTCCGTACGGCTTCGAGGCGATTCTGGTCCACCATCCGGCGTCTCAGGGGGGGAAAGCGGTACGCGACCAACACCATTTATGGTGGGGATGGCGTGCTGTTGACCTCAACTCGGGATGTTGTGAGTCGGTGGGCGGAATACTTCGAAGACCTCCTCAATCCTACTGGCACGTCTTCCACTGAGGAAGCGGAGCCTGGGGACTTTGGGTCGGGCTCTCCAATCTCTGGTGCTGAGGTCGCCAAGGTGGTTAAAAAGCTCCGCGGTGGCAGGGCTCCGGGGGTGGATGAGATTCGTCCTGAGTTCCTTAGGGCTCTGGATGTTGTGGGGTTGTGTTGGCTTACGCGACTCTGCAATATCGCGTGGACATCGGGGGCAGTTCCCTTGGATTGGCAGACTGGGGTGGTGGTTCCCCTATTCAAAAAGGGGGACCGTAGGGTGTGTTCCAACTATAGGGGGATCACACTCTTAAGCCTCCCTGGTAAGGTCTATTCAGGGGTTCTGGAGAGGAGGGTCCGTCGGATAGTCGAACCTCGGATTCAGGAGGAGCAGTGTGGTTTTCGTGCTGGTCGTGGAACACTGGACCAGCTCTACACCCTCAGCAGGGTCCTGGAGGGCGCGTGGGAGTTTGCCCAACCAGTTTACATGTGCTTTGTGGACTTGGAAAAGGCATTCGACCGCGTCCCTCGGGGGGTTCTGTGGGGGGTACTCCGGGAGTATGGGGTACCAGGCCCATTGATATGGGCTGTTAGGTCCCTGTACGACCGGTGTCAGAGCTTGGTCCGCATTGCCGGCAGTAAGTCAGGCTCGTTTCCAGTGAGAGTTGGACTCCGCCAAGGTTGCCCTTTGTCACCGATTCTGTTCATAACTTTTATGGACAGAATTTCTAGGCGCAGCCAAGGTGTTGAGAGGATCCGTTTTGGTGACCTTAGAATCGCTTCTCTGTTTTTTGCAGATGATGTGGTCCTATTGGCTTCATCAGATCGTGATCTACAGCTTTCACTGGAGCGGTTTGCAGCCGAGTGTGATGCGGCCGGGATGAGGATCAGTTCCTCCAAATCCGAGGCCATGGTCTTGAGCCGGAAAAGGGTAGCATGCCCTCTCCGGGTCGGGGAGGAGGTCCTGCCCCAAGTGGAGGAGTTTAAGTATCTCGGGTCTTGTTCACGAATGAGGGAAAACTGGAGCGTGAGATCGATAGGTGGATAGGTGCAGCGTCCGCAGTGAAGCGGGCGCTGTACCGGTCTGTCGTGGTGAAGAGAGAGCTGAGTCAAAAGGCAAAGCTCTCAATTTACCGATCGATCTACGTTCCCACCCTCATCTATGGTCATGAGCTTTGGGTTTTGACCGAAAGAACGAGATCTCGGATACAAGCGGCTGAAATGAGTTTTCTCTGCAGGGTGTCTGGACTCTCCCTTAGAGATAGGGTGAGAAGCTCAGTCATCCGGGAGGGACTCGGAGTAGAGCCGCTGCTTCTCCACATCGAGAGGAGCCAGTTGAGGTGGCTCGGGCATCTGGTTAGGATGCCTCCTTGACGCCTCCCTGGTGAGGTGTTCCGGGCATGTCCCACCGGGAGGAGGCCCAGAGGAAGACCCAGGACACGCTGGAGGGACTATGTTTCTCGGCTGGCCTGGGAACTCCCTGGGATTCCCCCAGAGGAGCTGCTTCAAGTGACTGGGGAGAGGGAAGTCTGGGCCTCCTTACTTAGGCTGCTACCCCCGCGACCCGACCCCGGATAAGCGGAAGACAATGGATGGATGGATGGATGTTTGACCAGGGATGCAACGCTGGCGGAATCGTGGCAGCTGTTGCTCGTTTTAGGTCTGGAGAAAAACTGCCATCTTTAAACTGGAAGGGCAAACGAGCTTGAACAGCGGACCAATCAGGTGAGTTCACGGCCGTGATCCAGGTGCGTCTTTACGTGTGGCAGGACGAGAGGGGCCAAGGGAGAACAAAAAGTAATGAAAGCAGCTCTGAGAATGAGCAGGCTGTCACAAGATAATGGATGGATGGATGGATGGATGGAATCCAGTCTTTTCTTTTGTCTCAAAATGGAAAAATATAAATAAATGTTAACAATCGTTAGATGTTTTTAGTTTCATAACTTAATGCCTACTGGCCAGAAAACCTCCCTCTAACAAACTTAAAGTGGGCCATGGGCCACCAGTTGATAATGACAACTGCAGTGAGTTTTGCAGCTCTGGACACATTTAATCTAGTGAACAAAGGGGCAGAAATTGCTCTTTTGATCCTAAAGGTTGCAGACCCCTGTTCTAGACCCTTCAATAAGAGTGTCCTGTGTGACAGAACCCGGTATCACTGGTTCTTCTGTCCATCCCGTGTCAGTGTCCTCCATTGAAGTGGTTACATCAGGACCACTGTTGAACGTCTTGAGGTGGCTGGAAGTTGCCAACAGATGGCGCCTGTTCCTTCTGTATCACTCCCCCTGTGCTGTCTCCACAATATAAGATCTGTGGAGCTTGTGCCTTGGACTACAGCAGGGGTTGTCCACTGTTTCAGTCCATCCAGTTTTGTGAGCACCAAGTCCCCTGGGCTCAGTGGTGATAAGTGTTGCACTCCATTGCGGTGATTGCCTGTTTTTGTTTAGCTGTGTCATCAGTTTGTTGAACTTTATTCATGTCAGGCCAGCCAGGGTTCAGATTGTCCTGCAGGGTGGGCAGAGTCATCCTGATTTTCCTGCCCATTAACAGTTCAGCTGGACTGGCTCCTGTAGAAGTGTTGGGTGTGGCTCTGTATCAGAGCGAGGAGGGGGTCATCCTGGCGTAGAATGCTCTTTGCAATCATTCTGAACCCTCTCTGTGTGGCCATTACTTTGGGGAAAGTGGGGGCTTGATGTAACGTGAGTAAAGTCATAAGCCCTACTAAACTCCCTCATCTCTGTAGAAACCAGCTGTGGACCATTATCACTCACTAACACCTCTGGATTACCATAATGTGCAAAAGTAGCTTTGCGCCTGGCAACAACTTGGCTGCTCGTAGTGGTCGGTAGATGTAAAACCTCCAGAAATCTAGAAAAATAATCAGATACTGTATAACCAAGTAGTTCTGCTTTTTCAACTCACAAAGGTCTACTGCCACTTTCTGCCATGGTCTCTTGGCCAGGGGTCCGCAATCTGCAGCTCTTTGGCCCCTCTGTAGCGGCTCTTTCAAGCTTTGACCAAAACTAACATAAAACTGAATTTTAATGGTTATACAAACAACAAAAGACGTACTACCGGTAGCTGTTTTCATTATAGTTGCAAATACTCACTTTTAACTTTTTGCTTTATTTCTATAGCCTACTTAATAATTTTTTCCACAATTAAAAAAAATGCATAGGTCTGCTGTTCCTATTTTTATTTTTTAAACTATTTTCCCACCTCTTTACAAGAATCAGATCTTTTTGTTTTTCTTAAATTGTAAAAATATCAATAAATGTTAAAAATCATTAGATATTTTTAGCTTTATAATACCCTGATGCATGCTCAATAATCCAGGTAGAAAAATCTAAAAAAGACGAAACGTTTCTACAGTTTTTTTGCTTTGTTTTGTTTTGTGTTTTGAATGTACAGAGGACCAGACTTAGCTTTTTTAGATTAGCTTTATAATGTCACTCCTACTGGCCACAAAAGTCTCCTCCAACAAACCTAAAATGGCCCACGAGCCACCAGTTGATAATCACAGTTGTAGCAAGTTGTTGTGGCTCTGAACACATTTTATTTAGTGAATGAAGGTGTATAAATGGCTCTTTTGATCATAAAGGTTGCAGACCCCTGGTCTAGATGGTAGTTTGGTTGGAAGCAAAGGCTCTTTCCTGTGTGCAAGAGCAGCAGGATGAAGGAAGCTGATGCCAACAGACTTGATAAGCTCATCAAGAGAGCTGGTTCAGTTCTGGGAGTGGCCCTGCAGTCTCTGACAGAAGTGTCTGAGCAGAAGATGCTGAGGAAACTGCTCCAGATCCTGAACAACATGTCACACCCCTTGCATGACACCCTGGACTCTCACAGCAGCACCTTCAGTTGTAGACTGAGACCATTGAGGTTCTCCACAGAACAACACAGGAAGTCCTTCAAACTTTTCAACTCCTCCTCCTTTCTACACATAGAACAGTAAAAATAATACTGTATTACAATAAACTCTAACGTTTCTGTCTGCTCCTGTTTAGATCTTAATTGTTGTTATTTTATATTCTTCTCTGTTGTTTTTTTTATATCTTGTGTGATTCCTTGTGTATGTTCCTTTATATTGACTCTCTGTCACAACAATTTTGTGTGGGATCAATGAAGTTCTATCTTATTGTATTATCTTAAGTAGTGAAATATTTGGCTTTGTAGGAATCTAATCTTTACCTGCGTGAACAAAAGCAAAAAGTACACAAAAAACAGCTGCGAAGAACACCCCCACAAAAAATAAAAAATAAATAAATAAAACTTCTTCTTTTTTCAGCTTTTCCCTTTTCAGGGGTCGCCACAGCAAATCACCCTCCTCCACCTCACTCTGTCCTCTGCATCCTCTGTCCTCACTCCAACTACCTTCATGTCCTCTCTAACTGCATCCATATATCTCCTCTTTGGCCTTCCTCTTTGTCTTTTTCCTGGCAGCTGCATTTCTAACATCCTTCTACCAATATACCCACTGTCCCTCCTCTGGACATGTCCAAACCATCTCAGTCTGGCCTCCCTAACTTTATCTCCCAGTTGTTCAACATGTGCTGTACCTCTGATGATCTCATTCCTGATCTTATCCATCCTTGTCACTCCTAAGGAGAACCTCAGCATCTTCATTTCTGCTACTTCCAGTTCTTTCTCCTGTCTTTTTGTCAATGACACTGTCTCCAGACCGTACAATATAGCTGGTCTCACCACCAGTGGAGGTTTGTAAATGTCTTGGAGAGGTGGCAGTGAGGTTTTTGACTCAAATATTTAATGGAATATTTGAGGGTGAGAAAATGCCTGAAGAATGGAGAAGAAGTGTGCTGGTTCCCATTTTTAAGAACAAGGGTGATGTACAGAGTTGTAGCAACTACAGGGGAATTAAGTTGATGAGCCACACGATGAAGATCTGGGAGAGAGTTGTGGAAGCAAGACTTAGACAAGAGGTGACTATCTGTGAGCAGCAGTATGGTTTCATGCCAAGAAAGAGCACCACAGATGCCATCTTTGCTTTGAGGATGTTGATAGAGAAGTACAGAGAGGGTCAGAAAGAACTCCATTGTGTGTTTGTGGATTTAGAAAAAGCATATGACAGGGTGCCAAGAGAGGAGGTGTGGTATTGCATGAGGAAATCTGGAGTGGCAGATAAGTATGTTAGACTGGTACAGGACATGTATGAGGACAGCAGGACATGTATGAGGACAGCAGGACATGTATGAAGACAGCAGGACATGTATGAGGACAGCAGGACATGTATGAAGACAGCAGGACAGTGGTGAGATGTGCTGTAGGAGTGACAGATAGCTTCAAGGTGGAGGTGGGAGTGCATCAAGGATCGGCTCTGAGCCCCTTCTTGTTTGCTCTGGTGATGGACCGACTAACAGATGAGGTCAGGCAGGAATCCCCATGGACTATGATGTTTGCAGATGACATTGTGATCTGTGGTGAGAACAGGGAACAGGTGGAAGAGAACTTGGAGAGGTGGAGGTATTCACTTGAAAGAAGAGGAATGAAAGTCAGCCGTAGTAAGACAGAGTACATGTGTGTGAATGAGAGGGAGGCCAGTGGAACAGTGAGGCTACAAGGAGCAGAGGTCACAAAGGTGCAGGACTTCAAGTACTTGGGGTCCACTGTCCAGGAAAATGGGGAATGTGGTAAAGAGGTGAAGAAGAGAGTCCAGGCAGGATGGAGTGGATGGAGAAAAGTTTCAGGAGTGATTTGTGACAAAAAGGTGTCAGCAAAGGTCAAAGGAAAAGTTTACAAGACAGTGGTGAGCACATGTGGTGACATTAAAAGTGAAGTGATAGTGTGATCAGGTAGTTGCTGGGGCATTTGACAGTGAAACAGTGATCATTGGGCCACAGAGAGGATGGATCGTAGACTCATTGAAGACCAGCTTTAGGTGGAGTCTGGTAAGGGTTTGGACTGTGCAGCTGTTCAACATGTGGGGCGTACAGATATCAGAATGAGCAAGTGTTAAAACTAACATGTATGTAAATAAACACATGTGCTGAAGATGCTGGTCATCTAAGAAAGACCACAGCAGGGGAAACTGGCTTGTTGTGCACTAAACATCACAGACCTGTGTGTGCATGCATCACCACTCCTGAGACAGAACCTTGGTCCAGTCTTTCTTCAAGCGGTCAGCTGCTGTGAGCCCACTTGCTGCAGGGGGATCAGTTGTATGATGCTGGTCAGTGTGTTACCTGAGCAGGGGGACGCACCGTACTGACCTGGAACCAGCGGCGTGGCTGTGACGCTAACTCTGTTTCCCATCTGACCTGATGTTAAAATCATTGAAACTCAGTCACATGAACAAGAAAGTTCATGCTCAATCATCCAGGTACCAAATCCAGTCATTCTCCGTCGGGTCATCTGGACAGTTTCAGTCACATGAACTTTCAACACGAGCAGTTTCATGACATTTCCGCCACGGTCGGGGTGTTTAATGTTTTGTTGTGGGTGAGTGGATTTACATGGACAACTTTTTTTTATATCAGTAAACAGACAGTTCATTTTCTGGAGGAGGGCGGGTTTCTGCAAATGAGAGCTTTTCTTCAAGTCCAATTTTTTTTCTAGTTCATTTAGTAAATTTTGTATTTTGTTTTATTTATTTAATTGATGGGAAGATGGAAGGATTACTTTGAGGAGCTAATGAATGAAGAGAATGAAAGAGAAAGCACAACTGGTAGAGCTGCTGCCTCTCAGCGAGAAGGTTGCCGGTTCAAATCCCGGTCCGGGGCCTTTCTGGGTGGAGTTTGCATGTTCTCCCCGTGCATGCGTGGGTTTCCTCCGGGTACTCCGGTTTCCTCCCACAGACCAAAAAACATGCTTGTTAGGCTGATTGGTGACTCTAAATTGACCCTAGGTGTGAGTGTGAGAGTGGATGGTTGTTTGGTGTGAGTGAGACAGGTCCCTCTTGTAAATGAGTCCCCGTGACTCAACGAGGCTAGCCTGTATAAATAAAGGTTGAATGAAAAGAAGAGTGGAGGTCATAGAAACTGTGGACACGGAAGTGGGAAAGATTAGTGAGGGTGAAGTCCGGAAAGCTCTGAAAAGAATGAAGAAGGGGAAGGCAGTAGGACCTGATGACTCTCGTGCACAATCTAAAGATGGCTCCTAAACCAAACCATTTTAGAACCACCACTGGTCTGCATGTGGACCAGATTACAGCCAAGTCAAATGTTCTTTTGAGTGCTGCTTTGTCAGTGTTTGTGCAGCTTTGTGTTGTATCATGACACAGGTCAACAAACATTTGGCAGGCCTCACCCATCTTTGAATAGAATAGAATAGAATAGAATATG
>JBBPBX010082845.1:0-15650 GCA_038048925.1 Garcialebias charrua | reverse complement strand
AGCATCGACATGAACACACACAGAGCGTTGACATGAATGTTTGCAGAGCATCGACATGAACACACACAAAGCGTTGACATGAATGTTTGCAGAGCATCGACATGAACACACACAGAGCGTTGACATGAATGTTTGCAGAGCATCGACATGAACACACACAGAGCGTTGACATGAATGTTTGCAGAGCATCGACATGAACACACACAGAGCGTTGACATGAATGTTTGCAGAGCATCGACATGAACACACACAGAGCATTGACATGAATGTTTGCAGAGCATCGACATGAACACACACAGAGCGTTGACATGAATGTTTGCAGAGCATCGACATGAACACACACAAAGCGTTGACATGAATGTTTGCAGAGCATCGACATGAACACACACAGAGCGTTGACATGAATGTTTGCAGAGCATCGACATGAACACACACAGAGTGTTGACATGAATGTTTGCAGAGCATCGACATGAACACACACAGAGCGTTGACATGAATGTTTGCAGAGCATCGACATGAACACACACAGAGCGTTGACATGAATGTTTGCAGAGCATTGACATGAACACACACAGAGCGTTGACATGAATGTTTGCAGAGCATCGACATGAACACACACAGAGCGTTGACATGAATGTTTGCAGAGCATCGACATGAACACACACAGAGCGTTGACATGAATGTTTGCAGAGCATCGACATGAACACACACAGAGCGTTGACATGAATGTTTGCAGAGCATCGACATGAACACACACAGAGCGTTGACATGAATGTTTGCAGAGCATCGACATGAACACACACAGAGCGTTGACATGAATGTTTGCAGAGCATCGACATGAACACACACAGAGCGTTGACATGAATGTTTGCAGAGCATCGACATGAACACACACAGAGCGTTGACATGAATGTTTGCAGAGCATCGACATGAACACACACAGAGCGTTGACATGAATGTTTGCAGAGCATCGACATGAACACACACAGAGCGTTGACATGAATGTTTGCAGAGCATTGACATGAACACACACAGAGCGTTGACATGAATGTTTGCAGAGCATCGACATGAACACACACAGAGCGTTGACATGAATGTTTGCAGAGCATTGACATGAACACACACAGAGCGTTGACATGAATGTTTGCAGAGCATCGACATGAACACACACAAAGCGTTGACATGAATGTTTGCAGAGCATCGACATGAACACACACAGAGCGTTGACATGAATGTTTGCAGAGCATCGACATGAACACACACAAAGCGTTGACATGAATGTTTGCAGAGCATCGACATGAACACACACAGAGCGTTGACATGAATGTTTGCAGAGCATCGACATGAACACACACAGAGCGTTGACATGAATGTTTGCAGAGCATCGACATGAACACACACAGAGCGTTGACATGAATGTTTGCAGAGCATCGACATGAACACACACAGAAGCGTTGACATGAATGTTTGCAGAGCATCGACATGAACACACACAGAGCGTTGACATGAATGTTTGCAGAGCATCGACATGAACACACACAGACGTTGACATGAATGTTTGCAGAGCATCGACATGAACACACACAGAGCGTTGACATGAATGTTTGCAGAGCATCGACATGAACACACACAGAGCGTTGACATGAATGTTTGCAGAGCATCGACATGAACACACACAGAGCGTTGACATGAATGTTTGCAGAGCATCGACATGAACACACACAGAGCGTTGACATGAATGTTTGCAGAGCATCGACATGAACACACACAGAGCGTTGACATGAATGTTTGCAGAGCATCGACATGAACACACACAGAGCGTTGACATGAATGTTTGCAGAGCATCGACATGAACACACACAGAGCGTTGACATGAATGTTTGCAGAGCATCGACATGAACACACACAAAGCGTTGACATGAATGTTTGCAGAGCATCGACATGAACACACACAGAGCGTTGACATGAATGTTTGCAGAGCATCGACATGAACACACACAAAGCGTTGACATGAATGTTTGCAGAGCATCGACATGAACACACACAGAGCGTTGACATGAATGTTTGCAGAGCATCGACATGAACACACACAAAGCGTTGACATGAATGTTTGCAGAGCATCGACATGAACACACACAGAGCGTTGACATGAATGTTTGCAGAGCATCGACATGAACACACACAAAGCGTTGACATGAATGTTTGCAGAGCATCGACATGAACACACACAGAGCGTTGACATGAATGTTTGCAGAGCATCGACATGAACACACACAGAGCGTTGACATGAATGTTTGCAGAGCATCGACATGAACACACACAGAAGCGTTGACATGAATGTTTGCAGAGCATCGACATGAACACACACAGAGCGTTGACATGAATGTTTGCAGAGCATCGACATGAACACACACAGAGCGTTGACATGAATGTTTGCAGAGCATCGACATGAACACACACAAAGCGTTGACATGAATGTTTGCAGAGCATCGACATGAACACACACAGAGCGTTGACATGAATGTTTGCAGAGCATCGACATGAACACACACAGAGCGTTGACATGAATGTTTGCAGAGCATCGACATGAACACACACAGAGCGTTGACATGAATGTTTGCAGAGCATCGACATGAACACACACAGAGCGTTGACATGAATGTTTGCAGAGCATCGACATGAACACACACAGAGCGTTGACATGAATGTTTGCAGAGCATCGACATGAACACACACAGAGCGTTGACATGAATGTTTGCAGAGCATCGACATGAACACACACAGAGCGTTGACATGAATGTTTGCAGAGCATCGACATGAACACACACAGAGCGTTGACATGAATGTTTGCAGAGCATCGACATGAACACACACAGAGCGTTGACATGAATGTTTGCAGAGCATCGACATGAACACACACAGAGCGTTGACATGAATGTTTGCAGAGCATCGACATGAACACACACAGAGCGTTGACATGAATGTTTGCAGAGCATCGACATGAACACACACAGAGCGTTGACATGAATGTTTGCAGAGCATCGACATGAACACACACAAAGCGTTGACATGAATGTTTGCAGAGCATCGACATGAACACACACAGAGCGTTGACATGAATGTTTGCAGAGCATCGACATGAACACACACAGAGCGTTGACATGAATGTTTGCAGAGCATCGACATGAACACACACAGAGCGTTGACATGAATGTTTGCAGAGCATCGACATGAACACACACAGAGCGTTGACATGAATGTTTGCAGAGCATCGACATGAACACACACAGAGCGTTGACATGAATGTTTGCAGAGCATCGACATGAACACACACAGAGCGTTGACATGAATGTTTGCAGAGCATCGACATGAACACACACAGAGCGTTGACATGAATGTTTGCAGAGCATCGACATGAACACACACAGAGCGTTGACATGAATGTTTGCAGAGCATCGACATGAACACACACAAAGCGTTGACATGAATGTTTGCAGAGCATCGACATGAACACACACAGAGCGTTGACATGAATGTTTGCAGAGCATCGACATGAACACACACAGAGCGTTGACATGAATGTTTGCAGAGCATCGACATGAACACACACAAAGCGTTGACATGAATGTTTGCAGAGCATCGACATGAACACACACAAAGCGTTGACATGAATGTTTGCAGAGCATCGACATGAACACACACAGAGCGTTGACATGAATGTTTGCAGAGCATCGACATGAACACACACAGAGCGTTGACATGAATGTTTGCAGAGCATCGACATGAACACACACAGAGCGTTGACATGAATGTTTGCAGAGCATCGACATGAACACACACAAAGCGTTGACATGAATGTTTGCAGAGCATCGACATGAACACACACAGAGCGTTGACATGAATGTTTGCAGAGCATCGACATGAACACACACAAAGCGTTGACATGAATGTTTGCAGAGCATCGACATGAACACACACAGAGCGTTGACATGAATGTTTGCAGAGCATCGACATGAACACACACAGAGCGTTGACATGAATGTTTGCAGAGCATCGACATGAACACACACAAAGCGTTGACATGAATGTTTGCAGAGCATCGACATGAACACACACAGAGCGTTGACATGAATGTTTGCAGAGCATCGACATGAACACACACAAAGCGTTGACATGAATGTTTGCAGAGCATCGACATGAACACACACAGAGCGTTGACATGAATGTTTGCAGAGCATCGACATGAACACACACAAAGCGTTGACATGAATGTTTGCAGAGCATCGACATGAACACACACAGAGCGTTGACATGAATGTTTGCAGAGCATCGACATGAACACACACAAAGCGTTGACATGAATGTTTGCAGAGCATCGACATGAACACACACAGAGCGTTGACATGAATGTTTGCAGAGCATCGACATGAACACACACAGAGCGTTGACATGAATGTTTGCAGAGCATCGACATGAACACACACAGAGCGTTGACATGAATGTTTGCAGAGCATCGACATGAACACACACAGAGCGTTGACATGAATGTTTGCAGAGCATCGACATGAACACACACAGAGCGTTGACATGAATGTTTGCAGAGCATCGACATGAACACACACAAAGCGTTGACATGAATGTTTGCAGAGCATCGACATGAACACACACAGAGCGTTGACATGAATGTTTGCAGAGCATCGACATGAACACACACAAAGCGTTGACATGAATGTTTGCAGAACATCGACATGAACACACACAGAGCGTTGACATGAATGTTTGCAGAGCATCGACATGAACACACACAGAGCGTTGACATGAATGTTTGCAGAGCATCGACATGAACACACACAGAGCGTTGACATGAATGTTTGCAGAGCATCGACATGAACACACACAGAGCGTTGACATGAATGTTTGCAGAGCATCGACATGAACACACACAGAGCGTTGACATGAATGTTTGCAGAGCATCGACATGAACACACACAGAGCGTTGACATGAATGTTTGCAGAGCATCGACATGAACACACACAAAGCATTGACATGAATGTTTGCAGAGCATCGACATGAACACACACAGAGCGTTGACATGAATGTTTGCAGAGCATCGACATGAACACACACAGAGCGTTGACATGAATGTTTGCAGAGCATCGACATGAACACACACAGAGCGTTGACATGAATGTTTGCAGAGCATCGACATGAACACACACAGAGCGTTGACATGAATGTTTGCAGAGCATCGACATGAACACACACAGAGCGTTGACATGAATGTTTGCAGAGCATCGACATGAACACACACAGAGCGTTGACATGAATGTTTGCAGAGCATCGACATGAACACACACAAAGCGTTGACATGAATGTTTGCAGAGCATCGACATGAACACACACAGAGCGTTGACATGAATGTTTGCAGAGCATCGACATGAACACACACAGAGCGTTGACATGAATGTTTGCAGAGCATCGACATGAACACACACAGAGCGTTGACATGAATGTTTGCAGAGCATCGACATGAACACACACAAAGCGTTGACATGAATGTTTGCAGAGCATCGACATGAACACACACAGAGCGTTGACATGAATGTTTGCAGAGCATCGACATGAACACACACAGAGCGTTGACATGAATGTTTGCAGAGCATCGACATGAACACACACAAAGCGTTGACATGAATGTTTGCAGAGCATCAACATGAACACACACAAAGCGTTGACATGAATGTTTGCAGAGAGCATCGACATGAACACACACAGAGCGTTGACATGAATGTTTGCAGAGCATCGACATGAACACACACAAAGCGTTGACATGAATGTTTGCAGAGCATCGACATGAACACACACAGAGCGTTGACATGAATGTTTGCAGAGCATCGACATGAACACACACAGAGCATTGACATGAATGTTTGCAGAGCATCGACATGAACACACACAGAGCGTTGACATGAATGTTTGCAGAGCATCGACATGAACACACACAGAGCGTTGACATGAATGTTTGCAGAGCATCGACATGAACACACACAAAGCGTTGACATGAATGTTTGCAGAGCATCGACATGAACACACACAGAGCGTTGACATGAATGTTTGCAGAGCATCGACATGAACACACACAGAGCGTTGACATGAATGTTTGCAGAGCATCGACATGAACACACACAGAGCGTTGACATGAATGTTTGCAGAGCATCGACATGAACACACACAGAGCGTTGACATGAATGTTTGCAGAGCATCGACATGAACACACACAAAGCGTTGACATGAATGTTTGCAGAGCATCGACATGAACACACACAGAGCGTTGACATGAATGTTTGCAGAGCATCGACATGAACACACACAAAGCGTTGACATGAATGTTTGCAGAGCATCGACATGAACACACACAGAGCGTTGACATGAATGTTTGCAGAGCATCGACATGAACACACACAGAGCGTTGACATGAATGTTTGCAGAGCATCGACATGAACACACACAGAAGCGTTGACATGAATGTTTGCAGAGCATCGACATGAACACACACAGAGCGTTGACATGAATGTTTGCAGAGCATCGACATGAACACACACAGAGCGTTGACATGAATGTTTGCAGAGCATCGACATGAACACACACAGAGCGTTGACATGAATGTTTGCAGAGCATCGACATGAACACACACAGAGCGTTGACATGAATGTTTGCAGAGCATCGACATGAACACACACAGAAGCGTTGACATGAATGTTTGCAGAGCATCGACATGAACACACACAGAGCGTTGACATGAATGTTTGCAGAGCATCGACATGAACACACACAGAGCGTTGACATGAATGTTTGCAGAGCATCGACATGAACACACACAGAGCGTTGACATGAATGTTTGCAGAGCATCGACATGAACACACACAGAGCGTTGACATGAATGTTTGCAGAGCATCGACATGAACACACACAAAGCGTTGACATGAATGTTTGCAGAGCATCGACATGAACACACACAGAGCGTTGACATGAATGTTTGCAGAGCATCGACATGAACACACACAGAGCGTTGACATGAATGTTTGCAGAGCATCGACATGAACACACACAGAGCGTTGACATGAATGTTTGCAGAGCATCGACATGAACACACACAGAGCGTTGACATGAATGTTTGCAGAGCATCGACATGAACACACACAGAGCGTTGACATGAATGTTTGCAGAGCATCGACATGAACACACACAAAGCGTTGACATGAATGTTTGCAGAGCATCGACATGAACACACACAAAGCGTTGACATGAATGTTTGCAGAGCATCGACATGAACACACACAGAGCGTTGACATGAATGTTTGCAGAGCATCGACATGAACACACACAGAGCGTTGACATGAATGTTTGCAGAGCATCGACATGAACACACACAAAGCGTTGACATGAATGTTTGCAGAGCATCGACATGAACACACACAGAGCGTTGACATGAATGTTTGCAGAGCATCGACATGAACACACACAGAGCGTTGACATGAATGTTTGCAGAGCATCGACATGAACACACACAAAGCGTTGACATGAATGTTTGCAGAGCATCGACATGAACACACACAAAGCGTTGACATGAATGTTTGCAGAGCATCGACATGAACACACACAGAGCGTTGACATGAATGTTTGCAGAGCATCGACATGAACACACACAGAGCGTTGACATGAATGTTTGCAGAGCATCGACATGAACACACACAAAGCGTTGACATGAATGTTTGCAGAGCATCGACATGAACACACACAGAGCGTTGACATGAATGTTTGCAGAGCATCGACATGAACACACACAGAGCGTTGACATGAATGTTTGCAGAGCATCGACATGAACACACACAGAGCGTTGACATGAATGTTTGCAGAGCATCGACATGAACACACACAGAGCGTTGACATGAATGTTTGCAGAGCATCGACATGAACACACACAGAGCGTTGACATGAATGTTTGCAGAGCATCGACATGAACACACACAGAGCGTTGACATGAATGTTTGCAGAGCATCGACATGAACACACACAGAGCGTTGACATGAATGTTTGCAGAGCATCGACATGAACACACACAGAGTGTTGACATGAATGTTTGCAGAGCATCGACATGAACACACACAGAGCGTTGACATGAATGTTTGCAGAACATCGACATGAACACACACAGAGCGTTGACATGAATGTTTGCAGAGCATTGACATGAACACACACAGAGCGTTGACATGAATGTTTGCAGAGCATCGACATGAACACACACAGAGCGTTGACATGAATGTTTGCAGAGCATCGACATGAACACACACAGAGCGTTGACATGAATGTTTGCAGAGCATCGACATGAACACACACAGAGCGTTGACATGAATGTTTGCAGAGCATCGACATGAACACACACAGAGCGTTGACATGAATGTTTGCAGAGCATCGACATGAACACACACAAAGCGTTGACATGAATGTTTGCAGAGCATCGACATGAACACACACAGAGCGTTGACATGAATGTTTGCAGAGCATCGACATGAACACACACAGAGCGTTGACATGAATGTTTGCAGAGCATCGACATGAACACACACAAAGCGTTGACATGAATGTTTGCAGAGCATCGACATGAACACACACAGAGCATTGACATGAATGTTTGCAGAGCATCGACATGAACACACACAGAGCGTTGACATGAATGTTTGCAGAGCATCGACATGAACACACACAGAGCGTTGACATGAATGTTTGCAGAGCATCGACATGAACACACACAAAGCGTTGACATGAATGTTTGCAGAGCATCGACATGAACACACACAGAGCGTTGACATGAATGTTTGCAGAGCATCGACATGAACACACACAGAGCGTTGACATGAATGTTTGCAGAGCATCGACATGAACACACACAAAGCGTTGACATGAATGTTTGCAGAGCATCGACATGAACACACACAGAGCGTTGACATGAATGTTTGCAGAGCATCGACATGAACACACACAGAGCATTGACATGAATGTTTGCATAGCATCGGCATGAACACACACAGAGCGTTGACATGAATGTTTGCAGAGCATCGACATGAACACACACAGAGCGTTGACATGAATGTTTGCAGAGCATCGACATGAACACACACAGAGTGTTGACATGAATGTTTGCAGAGCATCGACATGAACACACACAGAGCGTTGACATGAATGTTTGCAGAGCATCGACATGAACACACACAGAGTGTTGACATGAATGTTTGCAGAGCATCGACATGAACACACACAGAGCGTTGACATGAATGTTTGCAGAGCATCGACATGAACACACACAGAGCGTTGACATGAATGTTTGCAGAGCATCGACATGAACACACACAGAGCGTTGACATGAATGTTTGCAGAGCATCGACATGAACACACACAGAGCGTTGACATGAATGTTTGCAGAGCATCGACATGAACACACACAGAGCGTTGACATGAATGTTTGCAGAGCATCGACATGAACACACACAGAGCGTTGACATGAATGTTTGCAGAGCATCGACATGAACACACACAGAGCGTTGACATGAATGTTTGCAGAGCATCGACATGAACACACACAGAGCGTTGACATGAATGTTTGCAGAGCATCGACATGAACACACACAGAGCGTTGACATGAATGTTTGCAGAGCATCGACATGAACACACACAGAGCGTTGACATGAATGTTTGCAGAGCATCGACATGAACACACACAGAGCGTTGACATGAATGTTTGCAGAGCATCGACATGAACACACACAGAGCGTTGACATGAATGTTTGCAGAGCATCGGCATGAACACACACAGAGCGTTGACATGAATGTTTGCAGAGCATCGACATGAACACACACAGAGCGTTGACATGAATGTTTGCAGAGCATCGACATGAACACACACAAAGCGTTGACATGAATGTTTGCAGAGCATCGACATGAACACACACAGAGCGTTGACATGAATGTTTGCAGAGCATCGACATGAACACACACAGAGCGTTGACATGAATGTTTGCAGAGCATCGACATGAACACACACAGAGCGTTGACATGAATGTTTGCAGAGCATCGACATGAACACACACAAAGCGTTGACATGAATGTTTGCAGAGCATCGACATGAACACACACAAAGCGTTGACATGAATGTTTGCAGAGCATCGACATGAACACACACAGAGCGTTGACATGAATGTTTGCAGAGCATCGACATGAACACACACAGAGCGTTGACATGAATGTTTGCAGAGCATCGACATGAACACACACAAAGCGTTGACATGAATGTTTGCAGAGCATCGACATGAACACACACAGAGCGTTGACATGAATGTTTGCAGAGCATCGACATGAACACACACAGAGCGTTGACATGAATGTTTGCAGAGCATCGACATGAACACACACAGAGCGTTGACATGAATGTTTGCAGAGCATCGACATGAACACACACAGAGCGTTGACATGAATGTTTGCAGAGCATCGACATGAACACACACAAAGCGTTGACATGAATGTTTGCAGAGCATCGACATGAACACACACAGAGCGTTGACATGAATGTTTGCAGAGCATCGACATGAACACACACAAAGCGTTGACATGAATGTTTGCAGAGCATCGACATGAACACACACAGAGCGTTGACATGAATGTTTGCAGAGCATCGACATGAACACACACAAAGCGTTGACATGAATGTTTGCAGAGCATCGACATGAACACACACAGAGCGTTGACATGAATGTTTGCAGAGCATCGACATGAACACACACAGAGCGTTGACATGAATGTTTGCAGAGCATCGACATGAACACACACAGAGCGTTGACATGAATGTTTGCAGAGCATCGACATGAACACACACAGAGCGTTGACATGAATGTTTGCAGAGCATCGACATGAACACACACAAAGCATTGACATGAATGTTTGCAGAGCATCGACATGAACACACACAGAGCGTTGACATGAATGTTTGCAGAGCATCGACATGAACACACACAAAGCGTTGACATGAATGTTTGCAGAGCATCGACATGAACACACACAGAGCGTTGACATGAATGTTTGCAGAGCATCGACATGAACACACACAGAGCGTTGACATGAATGTTTGCAGAGCATCGACATGAACACACACAGAGCGTTGACATGAATGTTTGCAGAGCATCGACATGAACACACACAGAGCGTTGACATGAATGTTTGCAGAGCATCGACATGAACACACACAGAGCGTTGACATGAATGTTTGCAGAGCATCGACATGAACACACACAGAGCATTGACATGAATGTTTGCAGAGCATCGACATGAACACACACAGAGCGTTGACATGAATGTTTGCAGAGCATCGACATGAACACACACAGAGCGTTGACATGAATGTTTGCAGAGCATCGACATGAACACACACAGAGCGTTGACATGAATGTTTGCAGAGCATCGACATGAACACACACAGAGCGTTGACATGAATGTTTGCAGAGCATCGACATGAACACACACAGAGCGTTGACATGAATGTTTGCAGAGCATCGACATGAACACACACAGAGCGTTGACATGAATGTTTGCAGAGCATCGACATGAACACACACAGAGCGTTGACATGAATGTTTGCAGAGCATCGACATGAACACACACAGAGCGTTGACATGAATGTTTGCAGAGCATCGACATGAACACACACAAAGCGTTGACATGAATGTTTGCAGAGCATCGACATGAACACACACAGAGCGTTGACATGAATGTTTGCAGAGCATCGACATGAACACAC
The DNA here is from genome assembly GCA_038048925.1 of Garcialebias charrua. NCBI lineage: Eukaryota > Metazoa > Chordata > Actinopteri > Cyprinodontiformes > Rivulidae > Garcialebias > Garcialebias charrua. The sequence goes on along the minus strand of JBBPBX010082845.1, from coordinate 3,804 downwards.
ACAGAGCGTTGACATGAATGTTTGCAGAGCATCGACATGAACACACACAGAGCGTTGACATGAATGTTTGCAGAGCATCGACATGAACACACACAGAGCGTTGACATGAATGTTTGCAGAGCATCGACATGAACACACACAGAGCGTTGACATGAATGTTTGCAGAGCATCGACATGAACACACACAGAGCGTTGACATGAATGTTTGCAGAGCATCGACATGAACACACACAAAGCGTTGACATGAATGTTTGCAGAGCATCGACATGAACACACACAGAGCGTTGACATGAATGTTTGCAGAGCATCGACATGAACACACACAAAGCGTTGACATGAATGTTTGCAGAGCATCGACATGAACACACACAAAGCGTTGACATGAATGTTTGCAGAGCATCGACATGAACACACACAGAGCATTGACATGAATGTTTGCAGAGCATCGACATGAACACACACAGAGCGTTGACATGAATGTTTGCATAGCATCGGCATGAACACACACAGAGCGTTGACATGAATGTTTGCAGAGCATCGACATGAACACACACAAAGCGTTGACATGAATGTTTGCAGAGCATCGACATGAACACACACAGAGTGTTGACATGAATGTTTGCAGAGCATCGACATGAACACACACAGAGCGTTGACATGAATGTTTGCAGAACATCGACATGAACACACACAGAGCATTGACATGAATGTTTGCAGAGCATTGACATGAACACACACAGAGCGTTGACATGAATGTTTGCAGAGCATCGACATGAACACACACAGAGCGTTGACATGAATGTTTGCAGAGCATCGACATGAACACACACAGAGCGTTGACATGAATGTTTGCAGAGCATCGACATGAACACACACAAAGCGTTGACATGAATGTTTGCAGAGCATCGACATGAACACACACAGAGCGTTGACATGAATGTTTGCAGAGCATCGACATGAACACACACAAAGCGTTGACATGAATGTTTGCAGAGCATCGACATGAACACACACAAGCGTTGACATGAATGTTTGCAGAGCATCGACATGAACACACACAGAGCGTTGACATGAATGTTTGCAGAGCATCGACATGAACACACACAAAGCGTTGACATGAATGTTTGCAGAGCATCGACATGAACACACACAGAGCGTTGACATGAATGTTTGCAGAGCATCGACATGAACACACACAAAGCGTTGACATGAATGTTTGCAGAGCATCGACATGAACACACACAGAGCGTTGACATGAATGTTTGCAGAGCATCGACATGAACACACACAAAGCGTTGACATGAATGTTTGCAGAGCATCGACATGAACACACACAGAGCGTTGACATGAATGTTTGCAGAGCATCGACATGAACACACACAAAGCATTGACATGAATGTTTGCAGAGCATCGACATGAACACACACAGAGCGTTGACATGAATGTTTGCAGAGCATCGACATGAACACACACAAAGCGTTGACATGAATGTTTGCAGAGCATCGACATGAACACACACAGAGCATTGACATGAATGTTTGCAGAGCATCGACATGAACACACACAGAGCATTGACATGAATGTTTGCAGAGCATCGACATGAACACACACAGAGCGTTGACATGAATGTTTGCAGAGCATCGACATGAACACACACAAAGCGTTGACATGAATGTTTGCAGAGCATCGACATGAACACACACAGAGTGTTGACATGAATGTTTGCAGAGCATCGACATGAACACACACAGAGCGTTGACATGAATGTTTGCAGAGCATCGACATGAACACACACAGAGCATTGACATGAATGTTTGCAGAGCATCGACATGAACACACACAGAGCGTTGACATGAATGTTTGCAGAGCATCGACATGAACACACACAAAGCGTTGACATGAATGTTTGCAGAGCATCGACATGAACACACACAGAGCATTGACATGAATGTTTGCAGAGCATCGACATGAACACACACAAAGCGTTGACATGAATGTTTGCAGAGCATCGACATGAACACACACAGAGCGTTGACATGAATGTTTGCAGAGCATCGACATGAACACACACAAAGCGTTGACATGAATGTTTGCAGAGCATCGACATGAACACACACAGAGCGTTGACATGAATGTTTGCAGAGCATCGACATGAACACACACAGATTGTTGACATGAATGTTTGCAGAGCATCGACATGAACACACACAGAGAGTTGACATGAATGTTTGCAGAGCATCGACATGAACACACACAGAACGTTGACATGAATGTTTGCAGAGCATCGACATGAACACACACAAAGCGTTGACATGAATGTTTGCAGAGCATCGACATGAACACACACAGAGCGTTGACATGAATGTTTGCAGAGCATCGACATGAACACACACAGAGCGTTGACATGAATGTTTGCAGAGCATCGACATGAACACACACAGAGCGTTGACATGAATGTTTGCAGAGCATCGACATGAACACACACAAAGCGTTGACATGAATGTTTGCAGAGCATCGACATGAACACACACAGAGCGTTGACATGAATGTTTGCAGAGCATCGACATGAACACACACAGAGCGTTGACATGAATGTTTGCAGAGCATCGACATGAACACACACAAAGCGTTGACATGAATGTTTGCAGAGCATCGACATGAACACACACAGAGCGTTGACATGAATGTTTGCAGAGCATCGACATGAACACACACAGAGCGTTGACATGAATGTTTGCAGAGCATCGACATGAACACACACAGAGCGTTGACATGAATGTTTGCAGAGCATCGACATGAACACACACAAAGCGTTGACATGAATGTTTGCAGAGCATCGACATGAACACACACAGAGCGTTGACATGAATGTTTGCAGAGCATCGACATGAACACACACAGAGCGTTGACATGAATGTTTGCAGAGCATCGACATGAACACACACAAAGCGTTGACATGAATGTTTGCAGAGCATCGACATGAACACACACAGAGCGTTGACATGAATGTTTGCAGAGCATCGACATGAACACACACAGAGCGTTGACATGAATGTTTGCAGAGCATCGACATGAACACACACAGAGCGTTGACATGAATGTTTGCAGAGCATCGACATGAACACACACAGAGTGTTGACATGAATGTTTGCAGAGCATCGACATGAACACACACAGAGCGTTGACATGAATGTTTGCAGAGCATCGACATGAACACACACAGAGCGTTGACATGAATGTTTGCAGAGCATCGACATGAACACACAAAGCGTTGACATGAATGTTTGCAGAGCATCGACATGAACACACACAGAGCGTTGACATGAATGTTTGCAGAGCATCGACATGAACACACACAGAGCGTTGACATGAATGTTTGCAGAGCATCGACATGAACACACACAGAAAGCGTTGACATGAATGTTTGCAGAGCATCGACATGAACACACACAGAGCGTTGACATGAATGTTTGCAGAGCATCGACATGAACACACACAAAGCGTTGACATGAATGTTTGCAGAGCATCGACATGAACACACACAGAACGTTGACATGAATGTTTGCAGAGCATCGACATGAACACACACAGATTGTTGACATGAATGTTTGCAGAGCATCGACATGAACACACACAGAGCGTTGACATGAATGTTTGCAGAGCATCGACATGAACACACACAGAGCGTTGACATGAATGTTTGCAGAGCATCGACATGAACACACACAGAGCGTTGACATGAATGTTTGCAGAGCATCGACATGAACACACACAGAGCGTTGACATGAATGTTTGCAGAGCATC
>JBBPBX010082844.1:0-15650 GCA_038048925.1 Garcialebias charrua | reverse complement strand
GTGAAACAACAGATGAGCAGCGCAGCAGAGCTGGCGTTAGCAGATTATGGGCGTCCCTTCTATCTTGATGTCTCTGAAACAGACGGTGTGATAAACGGCGTCCTGTTTCAGAAACATGCAGGAGGGCGCAAAGTGTTGATGTATGTTTCTTGTTTACTTGACAACATGGAGAAGAGACATCCACCATGCACGCAGCACGCAGCAGGAGTGGCGAAGCTGGTTCAGAAAACTGCACATTTGGTAATGGGTCATTCACTGAACATTTTGACATCACACAGTGTAGTTGCATTTGTGAACTCACAGAACTTCACCATGACACCACTGAGACAGCAGAGAATCAACAAAGTCCTTGAAGCACCTAACTTGTTGTTCACACACGAGGGGATTAACATGGCAGACAGGTTGGGAGTGGCTGGTGAGCCACACGTGTGTGAAAGGAGAGTTGAGGTAGATGACAAAGTCAGGCCAGATTTACAGGCCACACCCTTAGAGGGAGGACACGTGGTGTTTTGTGATGGAAGTTGTTTTCGTGCACAGGATGGTCAGCTCAGTGCTGGTTTTGCTGTGGTGCGTCAGACAGACCAGGGTTATGACACACTAGTGTGTGAGAAGCTGCAGGGCTCACAATCAGCTCAGAGGGCAGAGGTCAGAGCTCTGATCTCTGCATTACAGTGGGCAGATGGGGAGACAGTCACCATATACACCGATTCAGCTTATGCATGTGGGGCCGCACACACTGAACTGGCTCAGTGGAGCAGAGGAGGGTTTCTGACAGCAAATGGTAAACCAATCAAACATGAGGCAGACATGAGGGAGCTTGCAACAGCTTTAATGCTACCAAAAGAAGTAGCAATTGTAAAGTGCAAGGGCCATGACACAGACACAGATTCCCAGACAGCCCGAGGCAACTGTCAAGCTGATTTGGAGGCAAAAAGAGCATCAGGATACAGCAACTGGAGTCAAATGGTGATGGTGACACCAGAAGAAGAGAGGGACATGAGATGGGATGAGGCCTCTGTGGCGTGTTGTCAACAAGGTGCGGCTCCTGAAGAAAAAACAGTGTGGCTGGACCATGGGGCTGCAGTGGGACCGGAGGGTTTGTGGACACACCCTCATGATGGAAGATGGGTCCTTCCTTTGAGCCTGAAGAGGAGAGTTTTGGATGAAGCACACGGACTCGCACATGTCGGTGCCCACCAGATGAGAAAAAACCTTGTCAGCTGGTGGCACCCACACTTGAATTCGTTGCTCAAAGCATTTGTGAAGGAATGCACCGTGTGTTCCTTACATAATTCAAAACCATCGATGAAACCGCGTGAACACGGCAAATTTCCAACCGAGATGACACCCGGTTATGAGATAATTATTGATTACACGGACATGATCGAGCCGGTAAAGGGATTCAGATACTTACTGGTTTGCGTTGATGCGTTCACCGGATGGCCAGAGGCGTGGCCAGCGAAAAAAGAAGACAGGAAAACGGTCATAAAATGTTTAATCAATCATTACATTCCAACTCATGGTTTTCCTTCAAAAATCAGGTCAGATAATGGTACACATTTCAAAAATGCAGATCTGCAGATGGTTGAAAAGGCTTTAGGCCTGAAACACTTTTTTGGTTCTGTCTATCACCCCCAGTCGCAGGGCAAGGTCGAACGTTTGAACAGAAATCTGAAAGAAAAATTGGCTAAAATCTGTGCACAGACAAAAATTAATTGGCTTGAAGCCCTGCCCATAGCCCTTATGGCGGTCAGAGCCTCTGTGAACCGGGGTACAGGTTTCACTCCTTATGAGTTAACCACGGGGAGGGCATTTCCAGGGCCACAACAAAACGTTGGATGGCCCTCTGAAGAAACTGTGAAAATGTCACATGAGAGTTACATGGAAACACTAACAGGTCTTTTGTCCAGTTTCCATCTACAGATCCCTGAGTCCAGCACCCCTCAGGAAGAAAGGCCTGAATGCCCGTTGACACCTTGGGTGCTCCTGAGAGTCACGAAACGGAAGTGGGCGGAACCACGCTGGACCGGCCCGTACCAGGTGGTTGAGCGCACATCTCACGCAGTGCGTCTCCGTGACAAAGGCTCTACGTGGTATCATCTGAGCCAGTGCACGCCAGCTGAGGAACCGCAAAGGTCATCACGACAGGTCGAAGCAGCTTTATCGGAGTTGCACAACTGAGGGGGTTTTGCACCTGGAGGGAGTGGTCCACATGAGCGGTGGGGCTGTCCTGCATCTTCATCCTTGAGGTCTGGTTCGTGGAAGGTGTGGGTCACATCTTTTCATCGTTTCACTCCACTTCCTCTGCCGTGGAAGTCATCTGTTCACGTGGTGTTCTGGTTCGAGTAGTGGAGCTTCCTGAAAACACCTGCCACCTGAAAACACCTGTCTTCCTGGAGAGCATCTTTGTGCTTGTGTTTGCAAGGACACCAGAACGATAGGGAAACAGTTCCCCCTGGTGCCAGGCCTGTCCACCTAGTTGCCCTGCGAGAAAGAGAGAGAATAGCCAGCTGATTGAAACTCAACAAGGCAGGCCACATCGAGAGGAGCTTAAAAGAGGGGGTCGACCATTCACTTTTGGGTTAGGGGCAGTGTTTGCACGCCAGGGGAACGGGGTATTGAACACAACCCACCTGGCATTAATCATCAGCAAATCTGCAGCCCAAGGTAAAGGGTGGTGGCCTCTGAAGAATGCAGCTTTCAGCAAAATTCTGAGGAGAACAGAAAGCAGAGGGTCAAATCGATTCAGAAAAGACTGACACAGTGTTTTAAACTTTACATGTGTTTCTATTTTGTAGTGTTAAATCAGCAATATTTCATGCTTTAAATCTTAAATCACATTTTAAAGATCACACACTTAGGTTTAGATATTAGGTTTCATCTCTAATATTAAATTAGTGTTGCATTTTATTACTGATTCTTATATTAGATTTAATTTAGTCATTAACTATTTGCTGCTACATTTTTACTTTTAACTTTTATCTATTAAATTTACTTCTATTCTAAAAGTAGATTACAACAGAACAACACATCAATCTTTCACGGGTTTGGAGTTACAGTTTTATTTCAGTGTTAACATCATAAAGTATTATGGGTTTTTGATCTATTCATTATTTCTGGTTTAAGCTTTTAATGAGAGGGCGATCCGTGCAGTATACAACTGTATTCTCTTACAGGTGCGGTTCCAGTGATTCCTGAATAATAAAGATTAAAAAAAAAAAAAAAATAAAAAATTAATAATAATAATTATAAATTACAAGAAGAAAATTTTGATAAACTGTGCATGTGTTTGGGTGTTTGGACTTTCTGCACCAAAGTGTCTTTTGTGTGTTTACCTTTTCAGGTCAGCTCATTTTAACTGAGAAGTGGGTCAATTTCATCTTCTGTTTTAGAGTGTGTTACATTTCAGTGCTCACAGGTTGCTGTTTTTAAACAGTGTTTGTGCTACAGCTTGAGAGGGACACGAGGAGTTCAGCATGGCGGATGGGCATAACAGAATTTTACTGGCTGGAAGTGTGATGATGTTGATCATGATTCTGATTGTTTTATTGCTGGAATCTCTTTGTGTTATACCAGGTCTGCAGAGGTGTCGCGCAGAGGAGCCTATAAAGGTCAGGAGAGAGGTCCCCAGACTTAGGGCATGGTCTCAGATTCAGGATATCGATCAGTTGACTCTCAACTTGTCTCACAGCTTCCAGATGAACAGCTGGTATAAGTATGCTCAGTTTTTAGCCAGGGGGCGCCATAGTTCTGAATGTTATGTATGCACAAAGCTTCCTGTCACTGCATCCCACCTGCCCTTGCGTGTGAAGCCTTTAGAACGCAAGTTGTCTTTTTGTTTTTTACAGTACAGTTCCAGGGGGTTCATCAAACAACCAGAGAGGTGTGTGGCTAGACGGTACGAGCTGACACAGTCTGACCCGGTGGTGGTGCTAAGCCAGTTTGTGGAGTGGACACCAGGTGAACAGTTCCCGGTTTGTGTACACCGAGTGAATCACCAAGACTCACATCAGGTGGTGGTTGGCTCACTGCCAACAAAGAGCTGCCAGGCGGTGTACCTCCCTGGGAACATTCACGTGGGTGTCCCTGGAGTGAATGGGACGTTTCCTGTGGAGGATTTGGCTTGGTTGTGTGGTCATGCTGTGCTGTTGTCATTACCTGCGAACTGGACCGGACTGTGCGCACCTGTGGCAGTGACTGATGACTCATTTCTGGCCTCAGTCAGCAATGGGTCTCATTATGTTCGTGAGAAGAGAGCAATTGTTCTCAAACCTCATGACTCCATCTGGGGGACAGATGTGCCGCAGGAGTTTAAACATTGGACGACAGGTGAGAAAGTCATGCTTTCTCTGTTTCCATGGGCAGGTGTAGGTAAGCTAATGTTGCGTTTGGAGACGTTAGATTACCGTTTTGGTGTGTTTATTAATTCTACAATTAGGGCGTTTGAGGGCATCTCGGCTGAGTTAACTGCCCTCAGAATTATGGTTTTGCAAAACAGATTGATTTTGGATTTATTGACAGCGTCGAAGGGAGGAGTGTGCGAAATAATAGGTAGAAATACCTGTTGTACTTACATTCCTGACGAGACTAGCTCTGACCCACAGGCCAGGGTGACCGCAGCCCTGACACAGCTGAGAGAGCTTCAGAAGGCGAAAGCAGCGGATGCACCTGCTGGACAGTGGGATGTGCTGTCCTGGTTCACTAGTGGATCATGGACTCAGGTGTTCTTTAAGATCTTGGCTTTTCCGTTAGCTATTCTGGTTCTATTTTGCGTGTTTATGGGGTGTGTGACGCCTTGTGCGCGAGCGATGATCTCCAGGATGGTTGTTACGAGGGAACTGGATGATCGTGGGACAGTGTTTCCCATGATGCAGGTCAGACACGGTCCAGTGCCAGATGAGGGACGTCACATGTATTTGGCTGAGACCAGATACCTGTAGAGGTGATGAATGGTTTTTGGAGGAGTCCTAGGAGGACAATGGAGTAAAGGTGGTGCTTGCATTTATCCTTTTGTGATTTCATAGATTAGGCTGATGTAGATTTAGCTTTTGATTATCATTTTGCTGTTTAGTTAGTGGTTGGTTTTGGAGTCAGATGAGGTTTGTTTATATTTAGTTACGTTTGGTGGTTGATTACCTTACCTTGTTTTGGTTTTAGTGGTTAGTTTTGGGGTCAGATGGGGTTTTGGTTTAGATTTAGTTGATTTTGAGAGTTTTACTACCTTAACTTGATTTTGCTTTTGGTAGTTTGTTTGTTTTGGTGTGGTGTTGAGATTGAGGTCCTCTTCAGGGGGCCCACATGGAGTTCAGCTGTTGGTTTCGACCGATCTTTGATCGGTCGAGAGAGGGAGTGAAGAAGAAAGCACCATTATATACGTATTATGATTAAACTTATATTCATTCATAACTATATTTTATGTAATCACAAAGGTATATTCATTCACAACTGTGTTTCATGTAATCAAAGGTTTTAATACAATCATGTTTAGATGCTTAAATGCACTGTGCAAACTTTAATCTTACCGGTGTGCAGTTTGAGCAGACCTGCAGCTCGAAGCAACTCTGAGGCCAACACGTGCCCTTCCCCCCACAGGGAAGAAGGGCAAAGCAGACACAGGATTTGGCTGAAATAACAGGTACATCTTTAATATAAAACACATACACTTAGTTTATGCAACACACTTAGTTCATGACACAGAATGGGCCACTTCATGACACAAAAGGTGCCACAGGTGAAACATAAATGTCGAAGGAAACTAGTTTGAATCTAAAATCTTCTCAACTTAAGCTCAAACAAAGAGGCACACACAATCTAACGCAGGTCATTCCAGAGAGACCTTGGGCACGCTATAAATCTCAGTTGCCTTAGCAACCACTGATAGCAGCTCCCCTGACCAATAAGGAGCTCAAAACATTTTATGATATCTCACAAGCAGAGCAGCAAACTGACATTCCTTGGGCGACTTCGAGCGAAAAGGTCGGTTCAACGAATCATCCGATCGTATGCATATTGAACAATTGATTGTCTGCTTAATCTGTTAACCTGTATCTTTTTCAATAAATCATCTTTGCTTCAAGAGACGCCTGGCTCATTTGAACACCCATACTGAAATCCTTCAAAAGGCAAGAACAAACAATGCCCCAGGGACCCATCTCTGCCTGATGCCCTCAATAAGTTTTATGCACGTTTTGATGATCCAAACAGACCAGCTAGCACCAGACTCACCTCATCACCAGATGAAGAGCATCTCAGGGTGTCCGCAGCAGAAGTGAGAGGCAGTCTCAGAAAGATTAATCCTCATAAAGCAACCGGACCAGACAACATCCCAGGGAAAGTTCTGAAGGAATGTGCGGACCAGCTCTGTGAGGTGCTGGCTGACATCTTCACCACCTCACTTGCACTGGAGTCAGTTCCCACCTGCCTGAAGACCGCGACCATCATCCCAGTCCCAAAGAGCTCCACAGTGACTGGTCTGAATGACTATAGACCGGTGGCCCTCACCCCGATAGTCGCTAAATGTTTTGAGAAACTGGTCATGTCCCACATCAAGGCAACCGTCAACATCAACGAGGACCCTCATCAATACGCATACCGTGAGAACCGATCAACAGAGGACGCCATTTCTTCCGTGGTCCACACTGCTCTCACCCACCTGGATCAGAAGGACTCATACGTGCGTCTGCTCTTTGTGGACTTCACATCTGCCTTCAACACCATGATCCCCCAAACTCTGATAGACAAACTATCTACACTTGGACTAAGCCCCTCTATTTGTAACTGGGTACTAGACTTCTTAACAGACAGACCACAGTCCGTGAAGATCCACAACTTCTCCTCCTCCACCATAACCCTCAGCACTGGCTCTCCTCAGGGATGTGTGCTGAGCCCCCTTCTGTTCACTCTGCTCACATATGATTGTACAGCCACACTTCCAGGCTGTCATATTGTTAAGTTTGCAGATGATACAGCGGTGGTGGGATGCATCACAAACAATGATGAGTCCAGCTACAGACAGGAGGTGGAACATCTGGAGAGCTGGTGCAAAGAGAATAATCTTCACATGAATGTGAAGAAGACAAAGGAGATGATTGTGGACTTCAGAAGGAACAAACACACCCATGCCCCACTGAACATAGGTGGGTCTGCGGTGGAGGTGGTCTCCAGCTACAAATACTTGGGTGTACACATGAATGATAACCTCAGCTGGAGCAACAACACCACCAGCCTGATCAAGAAAGGTCATCAGAGACTCTACTTCCTCAGACGGCTGAGACGTGCTGGTCTGAGCAGCCCAGTTCTCACCTCGTTCTACAGGTGTGCAGTGGAGAGCGTCCTGTGCTCCAGCATCAACGTGTGGCATGGAGGCTGCACAGTTGAAGAGAGGAAAGCTCTACAGAGAGTGGTGAAGGCTGCACAGAAGTCTGTTGGAGTCAGTCTCCCCACCATCACAGACATTTACACCTCCAGATGCAGGAAAAGAGCCACCTGCATCATGAAAGACCTCACTCACCCAGCACACTCACTCTTTGCCCCACTCCCCTCAGGACGGAGGTTGAGGAGCATCAAATGTAGAACCACTAGACTGAGGAACAGCTTCTACCCTGAGGCTGTTAGACTCATGAATAAAAATAAAATAAAAAATAAACACTGCAAAATATCACATTGTGCTGATGCTGATCTGTTTTCTTGTTGCTGTGTTCATCTGTGTTCATCTGTGACCATCTGCTCATACAAACTCATGTTCGTGCTGCTGTTTATTTCCACTATATTAGGCTTAGTGTATTACTAGTTGATGTTTTTCTTAGTTAATTCTAGATGTTATTACTGTTTTTCTCTTGCATTTGTTGTTGGATGTAACTGGGACCCCGTGTACATAATCTCGTTTTCATCACATGTACCACATGCGGGGCAAATGACAATAAAGACTCTCTGACTCTGACTCTGATAAGTAATATAAAAGTATCAATTTCTAAACACCCAATTCACTCCTTTCCATTCAATCACTCCATTCGGATGATGAATTTCTCAAAAGATTATACTGTACTCACTTTCAACGTACCTGTCTGCCCACTCTCCTACACCTGCTATCCTCTAGCTCGTTCCTCCTCCTAAAACCTGAAAAGAAAACAAAAACAAGCAAGACAAGCAAATCCTGCTGACTTCTTATGTAAATCTATAATTAACACACAAAAATCAAAGCTTACTGTATCCCCTTTCCAGTGACAACTTCAGAACAGCCTCATCTTTCTTTGTCAGTCAAATTTTTTAAAGTCTTCATCTGTCAGTTTTAAATCTAATTCTTGTCTTAAATATGACACTGCTTTTTCAACTCAGAATATTTTATCTGTAGAGGTAAACCAATAATTAAGACCATCCATCCATCCATCCATCTTCTTCCGCTTATCCGGGGTCGGGTCGCGGGGGTAGCAGCCTAAGTAGGGAGGCCCAGACTTCCCTCTCCCCAGCCACTTGGAGCAGCTCCTCTGGGGGAATCCCAAGGCGTTCCCAGGCCAGCCGAGAAACATAGTCCCTCCAGCGTGTCCTGGGTCTTCCTCTGGGTCTCCTCCCGGTGGGACATGCCCGGAACACCTCACCAGGGAGGCGTCCAGGAGGCATCCTAACCAGATGCCCGAGCCACCTCAACTGGCTCCTCTCGATGTGGAGAAGCAGCGGCTCTACTCCGAGTCCCTCCCGGATGACTGAGCTTCTCACCCTATCTCTAAGGAAGAGTCCAGGGGCCTCATGTATCAACCATGCGTGCGCACAAAAACATTGCGCACGTCACTTTCCACGCAAAGTGGCGTATGTATCAAATCTGATATGAACGGGAATACCTGCGCATCCACGTACAAATCCACGGCTGCTCCCCTGCTTGCGTACGCACGTTTCTGTGGTTATATTTCCTTTGGCGACACTTACAGGTGATTCAGAGAAACTGTGTCCATGATATGAATATAATCATAAATCCCACCAAACACACATGATCAACAATTATTACATCCACATGGACGCAATTAGATGAGTGGATATAAAAGCATGCGCCAAATAGTGGCAACGATATTGACAACAATGAGATGTGATTTCTTTAAATAAGAAGTTAAACAAGCTGTACCAACACGCCTACGTTTAGGTCAGTGTGTAGCGCGGTTGCCTTTAGTTCCAAAGGTCATGAGTTCGAATCTCGCATGGTACAACGTTTCTCTTTTTTTTTTTTCGTTCCAGATTTAAATACACATGAAAACTATTTACAAAACAAGAAATCGTCTGCTTCCTTTCATTTCATGTATTGTTCTATTTCTTGTTGTTTTATTAAATAGTTTTCCTGTGTTCTTTAAATCTGGAATGAAAAAAAAAAACGTTGTACCAAGGGGGAGTCGATCTCACGACCTTTGGGACGAAGGGCGGGCGCGCTCACCACTAACCTATACAGGCATGTTAGAGCAGATGGGTCAACTTCTTGTTTAAAAGTGGATGGTATGTTTTGCGCTAGGCGTGCCGAATAAAACCTTTTTCCGTGCTTCTCTGCCTCACTCAGAAGTGATTCCTGTTCACAGTCCGTGAAGTTCCTCTTTTTTCCACGTTCCGACATGATTTGCAATGGAGCAGAGACGACATTCCTGTCGTGCATGGCATATTTGAATGACTTTGCATATTCATACGGAGGCGTGTCAAAGGCGGAGTCGGCCACTCTCTCATGTGCGCTGAATTCCACGTTGATTGTGTTGTACATAAGGAATGTGCGTGGATACCGGTGTACGCACAGTTTGATAATTCTGGATTTTTTTGTGCGTGGACACTTTTCTGGATTTGTCCGTACGTGACTTTTCAGTAAGAAATCTACGCAAGTCTTTGTACATGAGGCCCCAGCCACCCTGCGGAGAAAACTCATTTCAGCCGCTTGTATCCGAGATCTTGTTCTTTCGGTCATAACCCAAAGCTCATGACCATAGATGAGGGTGGGAACGTAGATCGATCGGTAAATTGAGAGCTTTGCCTTTTGACTCAGCTCTCTCTTCACCACGACAGACCGGTACAGTGCCCGCTTCACTGCGGACGCTGCACCTATCCGCCTATCGATCTCACGCTCCAGTTTTCCCTCATTCGTGAACAAGATCCCGAGATACTTAAACTCCTCCACTTGGGGCAGGACCTCCTCCCCGACCCGGAGAGGGCATGCTACCCTTTTCCGGCTCAAGACCATGGCCTCGGACTTGGAGGAACTGATCCTCATCCCGGCTGTTACAACCTCACCCTGAGGCTAATCAGGTAAAAATATGGCACTGGGTGTAACATAAAAAAAAACTAACAGTTGATGTCAATAAAATAACATGTTTATTTTACAAAGTAGAAAAGAGAAAAAACAATCAGAAAAACACAGGGAAGCTTTAAGCTTCAGGGTCTCCAAGGCCAAAACAACAAACAAAACACCCCCTTCTAACTATAAAGAAAATATATAACTAGCTAGAAGTAAACTTAAAATACAATGGCTAAGCTCCCTAGCTATCCACAAAACAGGAGAAAACAGGTTGGAACAGAAATGGCAGAGAACCCCTACCAGCTTCCCCTGTGAACAGAGAAAAAACAACAACATTAGTTAGGCACTCACAAACTATACCAAAAGTGCTCACAGCAAGATCAGTAAGTTTTACAAAACCACACAGACAAGATCACAGCAGATCAAGGCCCAGACAAAAGGGACCTGACATCTTTGGCATGAAGCTCTTTATGGGGTGGCTGACGAGCTCAAACACTTTTCACCTGTGGCAGCCAGGTAGAACTGAAAAACAATAGGAGAGAGAGAGGGCTCCCTCAAGAAAAGAGAGCCCTTAGAGGTCAGTGACCGTAACACCCTCCCCCATAAAATCCTACATTAAATAAGAACACTTGAACTTACATCATTTGTACTACAGCACTATATCCTGGAAAGTACATCAGCTATCACATTTTCAACCCCTTTTTTATGTCTGATGTCTAGGTTGTATTCTTGGGCCAGCAAAGCCCACCGCATTAGCCGCTGGTTGTGGTTGTACATGCGGTTCAGGAAGACTAATGGGTTATGGTCTGTATAGACTATAACAGAACTTGGTGAACTGACATAAACTTCAAAATGTTGCAAAGCTAATAGCATGGCCAAGGCTTCTTTCTCTATTGTAGAGTAATTCAATTGATGAGGCTTGAACTTAACTGAGTAGTAGGAAACTGGGTGACTGATGTCATCTGGTCCATCTTGGAGTAGCACTGCTCCAGCCCCAGTAGCGCTTGCATCTACCTCCAGCTTGAAGGCCTTGCTGAAGTCAGGAGCTGCTAATACAGGAGCGCTGCATAGAATGGACTTTGCACAGTCAAATGCATGTTGACATTCTGTAGTCCACATGAACGGTTTCTTTGGACTACAGAATGTCAACATGCATTTGACTGTGCAAAGTCCATTCTATGCAGCGCTTCCAGTTGGCTTCCAGTTCAAGTCGAGCCAGACGCACCTTTAAACGAGCTCCTCCACTAGGAACTGTGGACTCAGCAGACAAAGGCTCAAACCGTGGAAGAGACTGTGGTGGTTTACCTCCCTCTGGTTTTGCAGCAGCAGGTGTCCCCATGCCATCATCAGCACAAACTGCAGGCTGATCAGCAGCTTCAAAAGATGAGGTGGCATCCTTTTCATCCACTTCCAGTGACAGCACTCCTTTTTCAACCAAACTACTAAAAACAAGAGATTTTAGATCACTTTTGAGCAAAGACTTAGACACATGGATACCCAAGTATGAAGCAAGTTCATATAAATCATCTTTTCTACAGACATCAAACTGTTGTACAGTAGGATTACTTAAAAATTCCTTCAAACTAAACTGTGCCATTTTCACAAATTAATGATCCCGGACACGAGCCCCCACTTATGTTACAACCTCACCCTGAGGCTAATCAGGTAAAAATATGGCACTGGGTGTAACATAAAAAAAAACTAACAGTTGATGTCAATAAAATAACATGTTTATTTTACAAAGTAGAAAAGAGAAAAAACAATCAGAAAAACACAGGGAAGCTTTAAGCTTCAGGGTCTCCAAGGCCAAAACAACAAACAAAACACCCCCTTCTAACTATAAAGAAAATATATAACTAGCTAGAAGTAAACTTAAAATACAATGGCTAAGCTCCCTAGCTATCCACAAAACAGGAGAAAACAGGTTGGAACAGAAATGGCAGAGAACCCCTACCAGCTTCCCCTGTGAACAGAGAAAAAACAACAACATTAGTTAGGCACTCACAAACTATACCAAAAGTGCTCACAGCAAGATCAGTAAGTTTTACAAAACCACACAGACAAGATCACAGCAGATCAAGGCCCAGACAAAAGGGACCTGACATCTTTGGCATGAAGCTCTTTATGGGGTGGCTGACGAGCTCAAACACTTTTCACCTGTGGCAGCCAGGTAGAACTGAAAAAGAATAGGAGAGAGAGAGGGCTCCCTCAAGAAAAGAGAGCCCTTAGAGGTCAGTGACCGTAACACCGGCCGCATCACACTCGGCTGCAAACCGCTCCAGTGAAAGTTGTAAATCACGAACTGATGAAGCCAGTAGGACCACATCATCTGCAAAAAACAGAGAAGCGATTCTAAGGTCACCAAAACGGATCCTCTCAACACCTTGGCTGCGCCTAGAAATTCTGTCCATAAAAGTTATGAACAGAATCGGTGACAAAGGGCAACCTTGGCGGAGTCCAACTCTCACCGGAAACGAGCCTGACTTACTGCCGGCAATGCGGACCAAGCTCTGACACCGGTCGTACAGGGACCTAACAGCCCTTATCAAAGGGCCTGGTACCCCATACTCCCGGAGTACCCCCCACAGAACCCCCCGAGGGACGCGGTCGAATGCCTTCTCCAAGTCCACAAAGCACATGTAAACTGGTTGGGCAAACTCCCACGCACCCTCCAGGACCCTGCTGAGGGTGTAGAGCTGGTCCAGTGTTCCACGACCAGGACGAAAACCACACTGCTCCTCCTGAATCCGAGGTTCGACTATCCGACGGACCCTCCTCTCCAGAACCCCTGAATAGACCTTACCAGGGAGGCTTAAGAGTGTGATCCCCCTATAGTTGGAACACACCCTACGGTCCCCCTTTTTGAATAGGGGAACCACCACCCCAGTCTGCCAATCCAAGGGAACTGCCCCCGATGTCCACGCGATATTGCAGAGTCGCGTAAGCCAACACAACCCCACAACATCCAGTTGTAGGGTTGTTAAGACCAGTTATTTCAAAAAATTGTTTTAACTGGTTTAGAAATAATCAGACCAAATCAGTGTTTTGTGTGTTTTTATGTGGTACTTCAGACTTGTCCATGAACTGTGACGTGTGTTCCTTTAATGACCGGTGTTTTTGTCACAGCATCAGCAGACCCTTATGTACTTGACAGAATTACTGTGCTAACTTTTGAAAGAACAATGTCATATTCATCAGAGGAAACAGTGAGGTTGTTTAAATCTGGGAAAAGCTCAACTTGAAGTCTAACAAAGTTTAGTCAGCTCCTCTGGACGGTTTCTTTTTGTTGAAATCTTTCATCCAAAAAACTTCATCAGTCCAAGGAGCCACAAAAAACTCAGTCTTATAAACAGCACCTTCTCATAGTGTGTCAACCAGTTTGATGGTGTTCAGATGGTTTCTGTAGTCCAGCCACTCCTCCTCCACTGACTTGTTTGAGGCAGTCATGGTCAAAGTGGTTGAAAACATCCTGATTCATGCTCAATAATCCAAGTAGAAAAATATAACAAAGTAAAGCCCGGTCCTCTGAACGGTTTCTTTTTACTGAAATGTTTCGTATTTCACTGAAAGACTTGAAGATGAAACTCGAAGTGCTTCATTCATCCAAATATGTTAAATAACACTATTTTCACGGGTATTTTTTACGACATAAATATAGTCCAAATCACAATTTGTACCAGATTGGTATTTTCTGGGGGCAGCACAGTGACACAACCGGTAGAGCTGCTACCTCTCAGCTGGTTGCCCCAGTTCAAATCCAGGTCTGGGACCTTTCTGTGTGGGATTTGCATGTTCTCTGTATGCATGCATACGTTTTCTCCAGGTACTCCAGTTTCCTCCCTCATACCAAAAACATACGTTAGACTGATTGGTAACTTTAAATTGTCCCTAGGTGAGAGTGAGAGAGTGAATGGTTGTTTGTCTCTATGTGTCCCTGTGATGGACTGGAAACCGGTCCAGGGTGTACTCTGCCTCTTACACAGTGACTGCTGGACATGGGCACCAGTGACCCCCATGACCCAAAAAGGAAAAAAGATGATGGATGGATGAATGGATGGATGGTATTTTCTGAAATTTGCTCCCCCCATTTTAAAACTTAATTTGGTGCTGACACTACTAAGGAAAGCCAGGAAACATAATGCAAAAACATATACAATTAAATGTTCAAAGAGACTGCATGACTTTTATACAACTTACTTAAAGGTTCAGTATGCAGTTTCTGTAGAACTGCAGCAGTTAGAAATATTTTCAACAGGCAAAGCATTCTGATCCCTCCCCCTCAGAGCCATATGTGGCTCTGCCCCCTTGTGGTCTGTTGAATTTCAAATTCAAGCTCTGTTTTTATTGGCTGATTCAAATTCAAGCTCTGTTTTTATTGGCTGGTTACAAACTCTGTTTTTATTGGCTGGAAAATGGCGGGTCACCTTTTCTTTTTAGAAATGCTTATTTACCACCTGGAGAAGCAAGGGGACAATATTTTTTTTAATTTTTTTTCAGAGATTACCTGGCTAACATCAGTCTGTCAGGAGGTAGTGACAGAGTGAAGAAATATGTTCATAAAAAAAGCTACATACTGCAGCTTTAACTAAATAAGATGGATTAATATCAAGACAGTTGTTTATTTTCACTTATGTTATCTAATTTTCATGAATTATCTCATGCGACAGTAGGGACATGTCAGGTGGACGGCAGGTGTTACCCCAGAGAATGGACTGTACTTATATCACCATTCTATCTTATCAAGATACTTACACTGCTTTAC
Organism: Garcialebias charrua; assembly: GCA_038048925.1. NCBI lineage: Eukaryota > Metazoa > Chordata > Actinopteri > Cyprinodontiformes > Rivulidae > Garcialebias > Garcialebias charrua. The sequence goes on along the minus strand of JBBPBX010082844.1, from coordinate 633 downwards.
AACATACTCTGTGTCCTCATGTACCCATTCATCTGGCACTCTACTAGTGGTGGACAGTAATGAAGTACATCTACTTGAGTACTGAACTTAAGTACATTTCCTGAGTATCTTTACTTTACTTGAGTATTTGTGTTTTTGGGAACTTATGACTTTCACTCCACTACATTTCTAGGAAACTTCTTGTTACTTGGTCCTTTTGGCTAATCTTTGTAATCCACTGTTGCTGTTTTTCTTTTCTTAAATGCAATCGGCCAGTTGCTGATTCATCTGTGCAGAACATTCATTGTTTTGTCAGCTTCTATGTTAAGTATGGCAGAACTTTCAGTTATCAGTTTTACTGTTTCCTCTCCTGTGTTGTTGTTGTTGCTGTCAACATACTGTATTTTAACAGACAAACAATGCAGTGTATGAAATCTGAAGCTGAGGGAAAGATTAAATGTGCATCATCAGGTGGTTTCAGAGAGCTACAAGTCCTGTAAAATCACTCAGAACAATACAGCAATGTACTGATATTAGAAAATATATTTTGTAATTTTTAATACCGGTACTTGAGTATTTCTAAATGCATTTACTTTTCAATAAAGTATTTTCAAACGTAAGTACTTCAGTACTTTAACTTGAGTAACCTTTTGA
>JBBPBX010082842.1:0-15650 GCA_038048925.1 Garcialebias charrua | reverse complement strand
ACAGCTTGTTACAGCAACATGTCTTCGGTCACTGGACAGACCGTCCCGCTGATTAGGTAACAGGTGTCCGATCGGGACGTTCAATGTATAACTGTACACTTCCTGTTGTGAGGGGGCGTGGCTTAATTAATGTCATGATTTGACCATTCAGTATTGCAGGGGAGTGGTTGTGGGTCAATCACTGAAGGTTTGATGTATTAGACGGTTTTCGTGTAGGTGCTATTAGTGTTTCGTTTTTCATGGCGAGATGCCTAACTTTGAGGCCAGGCCACGCCCCTTCAGCATATATGAAAATGCGAGGTTTTGATCATTTGTTACTCCTGCATGTCTGAGTGATGAGTCTGCCAAATTTGGTGAGTTTTAGGGTATGATAAAGCCCCCAAAAGACCATTTCATTTTAGCTCCATTCATTTTCAATGGGAAAAAAATGGCCGAAAAGGCTAATTATTTCAAAAAGCGCAACTTGTAGCATTACCAAAAGTCATAGCTGGATTGTCCTGAGCGAGCTGAACATTTTGATATATGAATCGTTGAAATGGCACAAAAACTCTAGGAGGAGTAGGACGCCAAAAAACGTACGGATGGAAGATAGTAACATCTATAAAGAATAATAATAATAAATATAAACACAATCTCTATAGTGTGAATGCCTTGTTGGCATTCACACAACTAGATTGCATTTCCTGAGAAAATGCATGTGTGAATGCCAAAATGGCTGCTAATTTCAGATCAATATGCTCCTTTCAGCTAATTTTTGAAAGAATCAGATATTTCTGCTATTCAATGTTAATGATAGAATTTCCCAGTGCCCCTGAATGCGTCACTGTTCTAGTTGACACCGGTTCGGCCCGGTCCGGTTCATTCTCTCTCAACTTCTTGCTCAGGTAAGTTAAGAGGTGTTCTTAATCAATTAAGAGCAGTTTGAAAGCTTTAAAAATGGTTTTAAATTGACACCGGTTCGACTCTGAGATTCTGGTTCTTCTGTAAACCATATCTTATCAGATCTATCTTTACTAAAATTAAGTCAGATACATTTTGACTCTTGATAAACGGTTTTAAATTAGGAAAACAATATTTAAACTGTAAACAATTTATGACCAAACTCTCAAACCAACGGCAGTTGGTAGGATCAAATCGGTAAATGAAATGGCAGCTCTGTTAAAAGCTCTTTGCAGTCTGCTGTGGAAATATGGCTTCTAAAATCAAACAAAGGATGAAGGTCAGCTTATGAAGGTCAGATATTTTGTTTCTTCTGTTTGAAACTCAAGTCATCCTGATGTGAAAACAGTGCTGGTGTTCTTAATCGATTAAGATCAGTTTGAAAGCTGTAAAAACGGTTTTAAACTGACACCGGTTCGACCCGGTCCGGTTCATTCTCTCTCAAGTTCTTACTAAGGTAAGTCAACAGGTGTCCACTTCTGATAACTTTTTTAATGTTTTAGAATTTTTTGGGGGGTTTGTGTATGATAGAACTAAATTTAAAAAAACTGATTAAATTTAATCAATTAATACATTGACCGGTGTCAATTGAAAACCGTTTTTACAGCTTTCAAACTACTCTTAATCCTGAAAATTGATAGAAAGCTGTAAAAACGGTTTTAAACTGACACCGGTTCGACCCGGTCCGGTTCATTCTCTCTCAACTTCTTGCTCAGGTAAGTCAAGAGGTGTTCTTAATCAATTAAGAGCAGTTTGAAAGCTTTAACAATGGTTTTAAATTGACACCGGTTCGACTCTGAGATTCTGGTTCTTCTGTAAACCATATCTTATCAGATCTATCTTTACTAAAATTAAGTCAGATACATTTTGACTCTTGATAAACGGTTTTAAATTAGGAAAACAATTTAAACTGTAAACAATTTATGACCAAACTCTCAAACCAACGGCAGTTGGTAATCATTTTCCAAAGCTATTCAATGTTAATGTTAGAATTTCCCAGTGCCCCTGAATGCGTCACTGTTCTAGTTGACACCGGTTCGACCCGGTCCGGTTCATTCTCTCTCAACTTCTTGCTCAGGTAAGTTAAGAGGTGTTCTTAATCAATTAAGAGCAGTTTGAAAGCTTTAAAAATGGTTTTAAATTGACACCGGTTCGACTCTGAGATTCTGGTTCTTCTGTAAACCATATCTTATCAGATCTATCTTTACTAAAATTAAGTCAGATACATTTTGACTCTTGATAAACGGTTTTAAATTAGGAAAACAAAATTTAAACTGTAAACAATTTATGACCAAACTCTCAAACCAACGGCAGTTGGTAGGATCAAAGCGGTAAATGAAATAGCAGCTCTGTTAAAAGCTCTTTGCAGTCTGCTGTGGAAATATGGCTTCTAAAATCAAACAAAGGATGAAGGTCAGCTTATGAAGGTCAGATATTTTGTTTCTTCTGTTTGAAACTCAAGTCATCCTGATGTGAAAACAGTGCTGGTGTTCTTAATCGATTAAGATCAGTTTGAAAGCTGTAAAAACGGTTTTAAACTGACACCGGTTCGACCCGGTCCGGTTCATTCTCTCTCAAGTTCTTACTAAGGTAAGTCAACAGGTGTCCACTTCTGATAACTTTTTTAATGTTTTAGAATTTTTTGGGGGGTTTGTGTATGATAGAACTAAATTTAAAAAAACTGATTAAATTTAATCAATTAATACATTGACCGGTGTCAATTGAAAACCGTTTTTACAGCTTTCAAACTACTCTTAATCCTGAAAATTGATAGAAAGCTGTAAAAACGGTTTTAAACTGACACCGGTTCGACCCGGTCCGGTTCATTCTCTCTCAACTTCTTGCTCAGGTAAGTCAAGAGGTGTTCTTAATCAATTAAGAGCAGTTTGAAAGCTTTAACAATGGTTTTAAATTGACACCGGTTCGACTCTGAGATTCTGGTTCTTCTGTAAACCATATCTTATCAGATCTATCTTTACTAAAATTAAGTCAGATACATTTTGACTCTTGATAAACGGTTTTAAATTAGGAAAACAATTTAAACTGTAAACAATTTATGACCAAACTCTCAAACCAACGGCAGTTGGTAATCATTTTCCAAAGCTATTCAATGTTAATGTTAGAATTTCCCAGTGCCCCTGAATGCGTCACTGTTCTAGTTGACACCGGTTCGACCCGGTCCGGTTAATTCTCTCTCAAGTTCTTACTAAGGTAAGTCAACAGGTGTCCACTTCTGATAACTTTTTTAATGTATTAGACTTTTTTGGGGGGGTTGTGTATGATAGAACTAAATTTAAAAAACTGATTAAATTTAATCAATTAATACATTGACCGGTGGCAACTGAAAACCGTTTTTACAGCTTTCAAACTACTCTTAATCCTGAAAATTGATAGAAAGCTGTAAAAACGGTTTTCAACTGACACCGGTTCGACCCGGTCCGGTTCATTCTCTCTCAACTTCTTGCTCAGGTAAGTCAAGAGGTGTTCTTAATCAATTAAGAGCAGTTTGAAAGCTTTAAAAATGGTTTTAAATTGACACCGGTTCGACTCTGAGATTCTGGTTCTTCTGTAAACCATATGTTATCAGATCTATCTTTACTAAAATTAAGTCAGATACATTTTGACTGTTGATAAACGGTTTTAAATTAGGAAAACAATTTAAACAATTTTAGACCAAACTCTCAAACCAACGGTAGTTGGTAGGATCAAAGCGGTAAATGAAATAGCAGCTCTGTTAAAAGCTCTTTGTGGTCTGCTGTGGAAATATGGCTTCTAAAATCAAACAAAGGATGAAGGTCAGCTTATGAAGGTCAGATATTTTGTTTCTTCTGTTTGAAACTCAAGTCATCCTGATGTGAAAACAGTACTGGTGTTCTTAATCGATTAAGATCAGTTTGAAAGCTGTAAAAACGGTTTTAAACTGACACCGGTTCGACCCGGTCCGGTTCATTCTCTCTCAAGTTCTTACTAAGGTACGTCAACAGGTGTCCACTTCTGATAACTTTTTTAATGTATTAGACTTTTTTTGGGGGATTGTGTATGATAGAACTAAATTTTAAAAATGATTAAATTAAATTTAATCAATTAATACATTGACCGGTGTCAATTGAAAACCGTTTTTACAGCTTTCACACTCCTCTTAATCCTAAAAATTGATAGAAAGTGCCCCTGAATGCGTCACTGTTCTAGTTGACACCGGTTCGACCTGGTCCGGTTAATTCTCTCTCAAGTTCTTACTAAGGTAAGTCAACAGGTGTCCACTTCTGATAACTTTTTTAATGTATTAGACTTTTTTGGGGGGTTGTGTATGATAGAACTAAATTTAAAAAACTGATTAAATTTAATCAATTAATACATTGAAATGAAAACCGTTTTTACAGCTTTCAAACTACTCTTAATCCTGAAAATTGATAGAAAGCTGTAAAAACGGTTTTCAACTGACACCGGTTCGACCCGGTCCGGTTCATTCTCTCTCAACTTCTTGCTCAGGTAAGTCAAGAGGTGTTCTTAATCAATTAAGAGCAGTTTGAAAGCTTTAAAAATGGTTTTAAATTGACACCGGTTCGACTCTGAGATTCTGGTTCTTCTGTAAACCATATGTTATCAGATCTATCTTTACTAAAATTAAGTCAGATACATTTTGACGGTTGATAAACGGTTTTAAATTAGGAAAACAATTTAAACAATTTTAGACCAAACTCTCAAACCAACGGTAGTTGGTAGGATCAAAGCGGTAAATGAAATAGCAGCTCTGTTAAAAGCTCTTTGTGGTCTGCTGTGGAAATATGGCTTCTAAAATCAAACAAAGGATGAAGGTCAGCTTATGAAGGTCAGATATTTTGTTTCTTCTGTTTGAAACTCAAGTCATCCTGATGTGAAAACAGTACTGGTGTTCTTAATCGATTAAGATCAGTTTGAAAGCTGTAAAAACGGTTTTAAACTGACACCGGTTCGACCCGGTCCGGTTCATTCTCTCTCAAGTTCTTACTAAGGTACGTCAACAGGTGTCCACTTCTGATAACTTTTTTAATGTATTAGACTTTTTTTGGGGGATTGTGTATGATAGAACTAAATTTTAAAAATGATTAAATTAAATTTAATCAATTAATACACTGACCGGTGTCAATTGAAAACCGTTTTTACAGCTTTCAAACTACTCTTAATCCTAAAAATTGATAGAAAGTGCTCCTGAATGCGTCATTGTTCTAGTTGACACCGGTTCGACCTGGTTCGGTTCATTCTCTCTACACTTCTTGCTCAGGTAAGTCAATAAGTGTTCTTAATCAATTAAGAGCAGTTTGAAAGTTTAAAAAATGGTTTTAAATTGACACCGGTTCAACTCTGAGATTCTGGTTCATCTGTAAACCATATCTTATCAGATCTATCTTTACTAAAATTAAGTCAAGATACATTTTGACTGTTGATAAACGGTTTTAAATTAGGAAAACAATTTAAACTGTAAACAATTTAAGACCAAACTCTCAAACCAACGGCAGTTGGTAGGATCAAAGCGGTAAATGAAATAGCAGCTCTGTTAAATGCTCTTTGTGGTCTGCTGTGGAAATATGGCTTCTAAAATCAAACAAAGGATGAAGGTCAGCTTATGAAGGTCAGATATTTTGTTTCTTCTGTTTGAAACTCAAGTCATCCTGATGTGAAAACAGTACTGTGTTCTTAATCGATTAAGATCAGTTTGAAAGCTGTAAAAACGTTTTTAAACAGACACCGGTTCGACCCGGTCCGGTTCATTCTCTCTCCAGTTCTTACTAAGGTAAGTCAACAGGTGTCCACTTCTGATAACTTTTTTAATGTATTAGACTTTTTTTGGGGGATTGTGTATGATAGAACTAAATTTTAAAAATGATTAAATTAAATTTAATCAATTAATACATTGACCGGTGTCAATTGAAAACCGTTTTTACAGCTTTCACACTCCTCTTAATCCTAAAAATTGATAGAAAGTGCCCCTGAATGCGTCACTGTTCTAGTTGACACCGGTTCGACCTGGTCCGGTTAATTCTCTCTCAAGTTCTTACTAAGGTAAGTCAACAGGTGTCCACTTCTGATAACTTTTTTAATGTATTAGACTTTTTTGGGGGGTTGTGTATGATAGAACTAAATTTAAAAAACTGATTAAATTTAATCAATTAATACATTGAAATGAAAACCGTTTTTACAGCTTTCAAACTACTCTTAATCCTGAAAATTGATAGAAAGCTGTAAAAACGGTTTTCAACTGACACCGGTTCGACCCGGTCCGGTTCATTCTCTCTCAACTTCTTGCTCAGGTAAGTCAAGAAGTGCTCTTAATCAATTAAGAGCAGTTTGAAAGCTTTAACAATGGTTTTAAATTGACACCGGTTCGACTCTGAGATTCTGGTTCTTCTGTAAACCATATCTTATCAGATCTATCTTTACTAAAATTAAGTCAGATACATTTTGACTCTTGATAAACGGTTTTAAATTAGGAAAACAATTTAAACTGTAAACAATTTATGACCAAACTTTCAAACCAACGGCAGTTGGTAATCATTTTCCAAAGCTATTCAATGTTAATGTTAGAATTTCCCAGTGCCCCTGAATGCGTCACTGTTCTAGTTGACACCGGTTCGACCCGGTCCGGTTAATTCTCTCTCAAGTTCTTACTAAGGTAAGTCAACAGGTGTCCACTTCTGATAACTTTTTTAATGTATTAGACTTTTTTGGGGGGGTTGTGTATGATAGAACTAAATTTAAAAAACTGATTAAATTTAATCAATTAATACATTGACCGGTGGCAACTGAAAACCGTTTTTACAGCTTTCAAACTACTCTTAATCCTGAAAATTGATAGAAAGCTGTAAAAACGGTTTTCAACTGACACCGGTTCGACCCGGTCCGGTTCATTCTCTCTCAACTTCTTGCTCAGGTAAGTCAAGAGGTGTTCTTAATCAATTAAGAGCAGTTTGAAAGCTTTAAAAATGGTTTTAAATTGACACCGGTTCGACTCTGAGATTCTGGTTCTTCTGTAAACCATATGTTATCAGATCTATCTTTACTAAAATTAAGTCAGATACATTTTGACTGTTGATAAACGGTTTTAAATTAGGAAAACAATTTAAACAATTTTAGACCAAACTCTCAAACCAACGGTAGTTGGTAGGATCAAAGCGGTAAATGAAATAGCAGCTCTGTTAAAAGCTCTTTGTGGTCTGCTGTGGAAATATGGCTTCTAAAATCAAACAAAGGATGAAGGTCAGCTTATGAAGGTCAGATATTTTGTTTCTTCTGTTTGAAACTCAAGTCATCCTGATGTGAAAACAGTACTGGTGTTCTTAATCGATTAAGATCAGTTTGAAAGCTGTAAAAACGGTTTTAAACTGACACCGGTTCGACCCGGTCCGGTTCATTCTCTCTCAAGTTCTTACTAAGGTACGTCAACAGGTGTCCACTTCTGATAACTTTTTTAATGTATTAGACTTTTTTTGGGGGATTGTGTATGATAGAACTAAATTTTAAAAATGATTAAATTAAATTTAATCAATTAATACACTGACCGGTGTCAATTGAAAACCGTTTTTACAGCTTTCAAACTACTCTTAATCCTAAAAATTGATAGAAAGTGCTCCTGAATGCGTCATTGTTCTAGTTGACACCGGTTCGACCTGGTTCGGTTCATTCTCTCTACACTTCTTGCTCAGGTAAGTCAATAAGTGTTCTTAATCAATTAAGAGCAGTTTGAAAGTTTAAAAAATGGTTTTAAATTGACACCGGTTCAACTCTGAGATTCTGGTTCATCTGTAAACCATATCTTATCAGATCTATCTTTACTAAAATTAAGTCAAGATACATTTTGACTGTTGATAAACGGTTTTAAATTAGGAAAACAATTTAAACTGTAAACAATTTAAGACCAAACTCTCAAACCAACGGCAGTTGGTAGGATCAAAGCGGTAAATGAAATAGCAGCTCTGTTAAATGCTCTTTGTGGTCTGCTGTGGAAATATGGCTTCTAAAATCAAACAAAGGATGAAGGTCAGCTTATGAAGGTCAGATATTTTGTTTCTTCTGTTTGAAACTCAAGTCATCCTGATGTGAAAACAGTACTGTGTTCTTAATCGATTAAGATCAGTTTGAAAGCTGTAAAAACGTTTTTAAACAGACACCGGTTCGACCCGGTCCGGTTCATTCTCTCTCCAGTTCTTACTAAGGTAAGTCAACAGGTGTCCACTTCTGATAACTTTTTTAATGTATTAGACTTTTTTTGGGGGATTGTGTATGATAGAACTAAATTTTAAAAATGATTAAATTAAATTTAATCAATTAATACATTGACCGGTGTCAATTGAAAACCGTTTTTACAGCTTTCACACTCCTCTTAATCCTAAAAATTGATAGAAAGTGCCCCTGAATGCGTCACTGTTCTAGTTGACACCGGTTCGACCTGGTCCGGTTAATTCTCTCTCAAGTTCTTACTAAGGTAAGTCAACAGGTGTCCACTTCTGATAACTTTTTTAATGTATTAGACTTTTTTGGGGGGTTGTGTATGATAGAACTAAATTTAAAAAACTGATTAAATTTAATCAATTAATACATTGAAATGAAAACCGTTTTTACAGCTTTCAAACTACTCTTAATCCTGAAAATTGATAGAAAGCTGTAAAAACGGTTTTCAACTGACACCGGTTCGACCCGGTCCGGTTCATTCTCTCTCAACTTCTTGCTCAGGTAAGTCAAGAGGTGTTCTTAATCAATTAAGAGCAGTTTGAAAGCTTTAACAATGGTTTTAAATTGACACCGGTTCGACTCTGAGATTCTGGTTCTTCTGTAAACCATATCTTATCAGATCTATCTTTACTAAAATTAAGTCAGATACATTTTGACTCTTGATAAACGGTTTTAAATTAGGAAAACAATTTAAACTGTAAACAATTTATGACCAAACTCTCAAACCAACGGCAGTTGGTAATCATTTTCCAAAGCTATTCAATGTTAATGTTAGAATTTCCCAGTGCCCCTGAATGCGTCACTGTTCTAGTTGACACCGGTTCGACCCGGTCCGGTTAATTCTCTCTCAAGTTCTTACTAAGGTAAGTCAACAGGTGTCCACTTCTGATAACTTTTTTAATGTATTAGACTTTTTTGGGGGGGTTGTGTATGATAGAACTAAATTTAAAAAACTGATTAAATTTAATCAATTAATACATTGACCGGTGGCAACTGAAAACCGTTTTTACAGCTTTCAAACTACTCTTAATCCTGAAAATTGATAGAAAGCTGTAAAAACGGTTTTAAACTGACACCGGTTCGACCCGGTCCGGTTCATTCTCTCTCAACTTCTTGCTCAGGTAAGTCAAGAGGTGTTCTTAATCAATTAAGAGCAGTTTGAAAGCTTTAAAAATGGTTTTAAATTGACACCGGTTCGACTCTGAGATTCTGGTTCTTCTGTAAACCATATCTTATCAGATCTATCTTTACTAAAATTAAGTCAGATACATTTTGACTCTTGATAAACGGTTTTAAATTAGGAAAACAATATTTAAACTGTAAACAATTTATGCCCAAACTCTCAAACCAACGGCAGTTGGTAGGATCAAATCGGTAAATGAAATGGCAGCTCTGTTAAAAGCTCTTTGCAGTCTGCTGTGGAAATATGGCTTCTAAAATCAAACAAAGGATGAAGGTCAGCTTATGAAGGTCAGATATTTTGTTTCTTCTGTTTGAAACTCAAGTCATCCTGATGTGAAAACAGTGCTGGTGTTCTTAATCGATTTAAGATCAGTTTGAAAGCTGTAAAAATGGTTTTAAACTGACACCGGTTCGACCCGGTCCGGTTCATTCTCTCTCAAGTTCTTACTAAGGTAAGTCAACAGGTGTCCACTTCTGATAACTTTTTTAATGTATTAGACTTTTTGGGGGGTTTGTGTATGATAGAACTAAATTTAAAAAAACTGATTAAATTTAATCAATTAATACATTGACCGGTGGCAACTGAAAACAGTTTTTACAGCTTTCAAACTACTCTTAATCCTGAAAATTGATAGAAAGCTGTAAAAACGGTTTTAAACTGACACCGGTTCGACCCGGTCCGGTTCATTCTCTCTCAACTTCTTGCTCAGGTAAGTCAAGAGGTGTTCTTAATCAATTAAGAGCAGTTTGAAAGCTTTAAAAATGGTTTTAAATTGACACCGGTTCGACTCTGAGATTCTGGTTCTTCTGTAAACCATATCTTATCAGATCTATCTTTACTAAAATTAAGTCAGATACATTTTGACTCTTGATAAACGGTTTTAAATTAGGAAAACAATATTTAAACTGTAAACAATTTATGCCCAAACTCTCAAACCAACGGCAGTTGGTAGGATCAAATCGGTAAATGAAATGGCAGCTCTGTTAAAAGCTCTTTGCAGTCTGCTGTGGAAATATGGCTTCTAAAATCAAACAAAGGATGAAGGTCAGCTTATGAAGGTCAGATATTTTGTTTCTTCTGTTTGAAACTCAAGTCATCCTGATGTGAAAACAGTGCTGGTGTTCTTAATCGATTTAAGATCAGTTTGAAAGCTGTAAAAACGGTTTTAAACTGACACCGGTTCGACCCGGTCCGGTTCATTCTCTCTCAAGTTCTTACTAAGGTAAGTCAACAGGTGTCCACTTCTGATAACTTTTTTAATGTTTTAGAATTTTTTGGGGGGTTTGTGTATGATAGAACTAAATTTAAAAAAACTGATTAAATTTAATCAATTAATACATTGACCGGTGGCAACTGAAAACAGTTTTTACAGCTTTCAAACTACTCTTAATCCTGAAAATTGATAGAAAGCTGTAAAAACGGTTTTAAACTGACACCGGTTCGACCCGGTCCGGTTCATTCTCTCTCAACTTCTTGCTCAGGTAAGTCAAGAGGTGTTCTTAATCAATTAAGAGCAGTTTGAAAGCTTTAAAAATGGTTTTAAATTGACACCGGTTCGACTCTGAGATTCTGGTTCTTCTGTAAACCATATCTTATCAGATCTATCTTTACTAAAATTAAGTCAGATACATTTTGACTCTTGATAAACGGTTTTAAATTAGGAAAACAATATTTAAACTGTAAACAATTTATGCCCAAACTCTCAAACCAACGGCAGTTGGTAGGATCAAATCGGTAAATGAAATGGCAGCTCTGTTAAAAGCTCTTTGCAGTCTGCTGTGGAAATATGGCTTCTAAAATCAAACAAAGGATGAAGGTCAGCTTATGAAGGTCAGATATTTTGTTTCTTCTGTTTGAAACTCAAGTCATCCTGATGTGAAAACAGTGCTGGTGTTCTTAATCGATTTAAGATCAGTTTGAAAGCTGTAAAAACGGTTTTAAACTGACACCGGTTCGACCCGGTCCGGTTCATTCTCTCTCAAGTTCTTACTAAGGTAAGTCAACAGGTGTCCACTTCTGATAACTTTTTTAATGTTTTAGAATTTTTTGGGGGGTTTGTGTATGATAGAACTAAATTTAAAAAAACTGATTAAATTTAATCAATTAATACATTGACCGGTGGCAACTGAAAACAGTTTTTACAGCTTTCAAACTACTCTTAATCCTGAAAATTGATAGAAAGCTGTAAAAACGGTTTTAAACTGACACCGGTTCGACCCGGTCCGGTTCATTCTCTCTCAACTTCTTGCTCAGGTAAGTCAAGAGGTGTTCTTAATCAATTAAGAGCAGTTTGAAAGCTTTAAAAATGGTTTTAAATTGACACCGGTTCGACTCTGAGATTCTGGTTCTTCTGTAAACCATATCTTATCAGATCTATCTTTACTAAAATTAAGTCAGATACATTTTGACTCTTGATAAACGGTTTTAAATTAGGAAAACAATATTTAAACTGTAAACAATTTATGCCCAAACTCTCAAACCAACGGCAGTTGGTAGGATCAAATCGGTAAATGAAATGGCAGCTCTGTTAAAAGCTCTTTGCAGTCTGCTGTGGAAATATGGCTTCTAAAATCAAACAAAGGATGAAGGTCAGCTTATGAAGGTCAGATATTTTGTTTCTTCTGTTTGAAACTCAAGTCATCCTGATGTGAAAACAGTGCTGGTGTTCTTAATCGATTTAAGATCAGTTTGAAAGCTGTAAAAACGGTTTTAAACTGACACCGGTTCGACCCGGTCCGGTTCATTCTCTCTCAAGTTCTTACTAAGGTAAGTCAACAGGTGTCCACTTCTGATAACTTTTTTAATGTTTTAGAATTTTTTGGGGGGTTTGTGTATGATAGAACTAAATTTAAAAAAACTGATTAAATTTAATCAATTAATACATTGACCGGTGGCAACTGAAAACAGTTTTTACAGCTTTCAAACTACTCTTAATCCTGAAAATTGATAGAAAGCTGTAAAAACGGTTTTAAACTGACACCGGTTCGACCCGGTCCGGTTCATTCTCTCTCAACTTCTTGCTCAGGTAAGTCAAGAGGTGTTCTTAATCAATTAAGAGCAGTTTGAAAGCTTTAAAAATGGTTTTAAATTGACACCGGTTCGACTCTGAGATTCTGGTTCTTCTGTAAACCATATCTTATCAGATCTATCTTTACTAAAATTAAGTCAGATACATTTTGACTCTTGATAAACGGTTTTAAATTAGGAAAACAATATTTAAACTGTAAACAATTTATGACCAAACTCTCAAACCAACGGCAGTTGGTAGGATCAAATCGGTAAATGAAATGGCAGCTCTGTTAAAAGCTCTTTGCAGTCTGCTGTGGAAATATGGCTTCTAAAATCAAACAAAGGATGAAGGTCAGCTTATGAAGGTCAGATATTTTGTTTCTTCTGTTTGAAACTCAAGTCATCCTGATGTGAAAACAGTGCTGGTGTTCTTAATCGATTAAGATCAGTTTGAAAGCTGTAAAAACGGTTTTAAACTGACACCGGTTCGACCCGGTCCGGTTCATTCTCTCTCAAGTTCTTACTAAGGTAAGTCAACAGGTGTCCACTTCTGATAACTTTTTTAATGTTTTAGAATGTTTTGGGGGGTTTGTGTATGATAGAACTAAATTTAAAAAAACTGATTAAATTTAATCAATTAATACATTGACCGGTGTCAATTGAAAACCGTTTTTACAGCTTTCAAACTACTCTTAATCCTGAAAATTGATAGAAAGCTGTAAAAACGGTTTTAAACTGACACCGGTTCGACCCGGTCCGGTTCATTCTCTCTCAACTTCTTGCTCAGGTAAGTCAAGAGGTGTTCTTAATCAATTAAGAGCAGTTTGAAAGCTTTAACAATGGTTTTAAATTGACACCGGTTCGACTCTGAGATTCTGGTTCTTCTGTAAACCATATCTTATCAGATCTATCTTTACTAAAATTAAGTCAGATACATTTTGACTCTTGATAAACGGTTTTAAATTAGGAAAACAATATTTAAACTGTAAACAATTTATGCCCAAACTCTCAAACCAACGGCAGTTGGTAGGATCAAATCGGTAAATGAAATGGCAGCTCTGTTAAAAGCTCTTTGCAGTCTGCTGTGGAAATATGGCTTCTAAAATCAAACAAAGGATGAAGGTCAGCTTATGAAGGTCAGATATTTTGTTTCTTCTGTTTGAAACTCAAGTCATCCTGATGTGAAAACAGTGCTGGTGTTCTTAATCGATTTAAGATCAGTTTGAAAGCTGTAAAAACGGTTTTAAACTGACACCGGTTCGACCCGGTCCGGTTCATTCTCTCTCAAGTTCTTACTAAGGTAAGTCAACAGGTGTCCACTTCTGATAACTTTTTTAATGTATTAGACTTTTTGGGGGGTTTGTGTATGATAGAACTAAATTTAAAAAAACTGATTAAATTTAATCAATTAATACATTGACCGGTGGCAACTGAAAACAGTTTTTACAGCTTTCAAACTACTCTTAATCCTGAAAATTGATAGAAAGCTGTAAAAACGGTTTTAAACTGACACCGGTTCGACCCGGTCCGGTTCATTCTCTCTCAACTTCTTGCTCAGGTAAGTCAAGAGGTGTTCTTAATCAATTAAGAGCAGTTTGAAAGCTTTAAAAATGGTTTTAAATTGACACCGGTTCGACTCTGAGATTCTGGTTCTTCTGTAAACCATATCTTATCAGATCTATCTTTACTAAAATTAAGTCAGATACATTTTGACTCTTGATAAACGGTTTTAAATTAGGAAAACAATATTTAAACTGTAAACAATTTATGCCCAAACTCTCAAACCAACGGCAGTTGGTAGGATCAAATCGGTAAATGAAATGGCAGCTCTGTTAAAAGCTCTTTGCAGTCTGCTGTGGAAATATGGCTTCTAAAATCAAACAAAGGATGAAGGTCAGCTTATGAAGGTCAGATATTTTGTTTCTTCTGTTTGAAACTCAAGTCATCCTGATGTGAAAACAGTGCTGGTGTTCTTAATCGATTTAAGATCAGTTTGAAAGCTGTAAAAACGGTTTTAAACTGACACCGGTTCGACCCGGTCCGGTTCATTCTCTCTCAAGTTCTTACTAAGGTAAGTCAACAGGTGTCCACTTCTGATAACTTTTTTAATGTATTAGACTTTTTGGGGGGTTTGTGTATGATAGAACTAAATTTAAAAAAACTGATTAAATTTAATCAATTAATACATTGACCGGTGGCAACTGAAAACAGTTTTTACAGCTTTCAAACTACTCTTAATCCTGAAAATTGATAGAAAGCTGTAAAAACGGTTTTAAACTGACACCGGTTCGACCCGGTCCGGTTCATTCTCTCTCAACTTCTTGCTCAGGTAAGTCAAGAGGTGTTCTTAATCAATTAAGAGCAGTTTGAAAGCTTTAACAATGGTTTTAAATTGACACCGGTTCGACTCTGAGATTCTGGTTCTTCTGTAAACCATATCTTATCAGATCTATCTTTACTAAAATTAAGTCAGATACATTTTGACTCTTGATAAACGGTTTTAAATTAGGAAAACAATATTTAAACTGTAAACAATTTATGCCCAAACTCTCAAACCAACGGCAGTTGGTAGGATCAAATCGGTAAATGAAATGGCAGCTCTGTTAAAAGCTCTTTGCAGTCTGCTGTGGAAATATGGCTTCTAAAATCAAACAAAGGATGAAGGTCAGCTTATGAAGGTCAGATATTTTGTTTCTTCTGTTTGAAACTCAAGTCATCCTGATGTGAAAACAGTGCTGGTGTTCTTAATCGATTTAAGATCAGTTTGAAAGCTGTAAAAACGGTTTTAAACTGACACCGGTTCGACCCGGTCCGGTTCATTCTCTCTCAAGTTCTTACTAAGGTAAGTCAACAGGTGTCCACTTCTGATAACTTTTTTAATGTTTTAGAATTTTTTGGGGGGTTTGTGTATGATAGAACTAAATTTAAAAAAACTGATTAAATTTAATCAATTAATACATTGACCGGTGGCAACTGAAAACAGTTTTTACAGCTTTCAAACTACTCTTAATCCTGAAAATTGATAGAAAGCTGTAAAAACGGTTTTAAACTGACACCGGTTCGACCCGGTCCGGTTCATTCTCTCTCAACTTCTTGCTCAGGTAAGTCAAGAGGTGTTCTTAATCAATTAAGAGCAGTTTGAAAGCTTTAAAAATGGTTTTAAATTGACACCGGTTCGACTCTGAGATTCTGGTTCTTCTGTAAACCATATCTTATCAGATCTATCTTTACTAAAATTAAGTCAGATACATTTTGACTCTTGATAAACGGTTTTAAATTAGGAAAACAATATTTAAACTGTAAACAATTTATG
>JBBPBX010082841.1:0-15651 GCA_038048925.1 Garcialebias charrua | reverse complement strand
AACACACTGTAGATCTTCACCAGCATAAAACACACTGTAGATCTTCACCAGCATAAAACACACTGTAGATCTTCACCAGCATAAAACACACTGTAGATCTTCACCAGCATAAAACACACTGTAGATCTTCACCAACATAAAACACACTGTAGATCTTCACCAGCATAAAACACACTGTAGATCTTCACCAGCATAAAACACACTGTAGATCTTCACCAACATAAAACACACTGTAGATCTTCACCAGCATAAAACACACTGTAGATCTTCACCAGCATAAAACACACTGTAGATCTTCACCAGCATAAAACACACTGTAGATCTTCACCAGCATAAAACACACTGTAGATCTTCACCAGCATAAAACACACTGTAGATCTTCACCAGCATAAAACACACTGTAGATCTTCACCAGCATAAAACACACTGTAGATCTTCACCAGCATAAAACACACTGTAGATCTTCACCAGCATAAAACACACTGTAGATCTTCACCAGCATAAAACACACTGTAGATCTTCACCAGCATAAAACACACTGTAGATCTTCACCAGCATAAAACACACTGTAGATCTTCACCAGCATAAAACACACTGTAGATCTTCACCAGCATAAAACACACTGTAGATCTTCACCAGCATAAAACACACTGTAGATCTTCACCAGCATAAAACACACTGTAGATCTTCACCAACATAAAACACACTGTAGATCTTCACCAGCATAAAACACACTGTAGATCTTCACCAGCATAAAACACACTGTAGATCTTCACCAACATAAAACACACTGTAGATCTTCACCAGCATAAAACACACTGTAGATCTTCACCAGCATAAAACACACTGTAGATCTTCACCAGCATAAAACACACTGTAGATCTTCACCAGCATAAAACACACTGTAGATCTTCACCAGCATAAAACACACTGTAGATCTTCACCAGCATAAAACACACTGTAGATCTTCACCAGCATAAAACACACTGTAGATCTTCACCAGCATAAAACACACTGTAGATCTTCACCAGCATAAAACACACTGTAGATCTTCACCAGCATAAAACACACTGTAGATCTTCACCAGCATAAAACACACTGTAGATCTTCACCAACATAAAACACACTGTAGATCTTCACCAGCATAAAACACACTGTAGATCTTCACCAGCATAAAACACACTGTAGATCTTCACCAGCATAAAACACACTGTAGATCTTCACCAGCATAAAACACACTGTAGATCTTCACCAGCATAAAACACACTGTAGATCTTCACCAGCATAAAACACACTGTAGATCTTCACCAGCATAAAACACACTGTAGATCTTCACCAGCATAAAACACACTGTAGATCTTCACCAACATAAAACACACTGTAGATCTTCACCAGCATAAAACACACTGTAGATCTTCACCAGCATAAAACACACTGTAGATCTTCACCAGCATAAAACACACTGTAGATCTTCACCAGCATAAAACACACTGTAGATCTTCACCAGCATAAAACACACTGTAGATCTTCACCAGCATAAAACACACTGTAGATCTTCACCAGCATAAAACACACTGTAGATCTTCACCAGCATAAAACACACTGTAGATCTTCACCAGCATAAAACACACTGTAGATCTTCACCAGCATAAAACACACTGTAGATCTTCACCAGCATAAAACACACTGTAGATCTTCACCAGCATAAAACACACTGTAGATCTTCACCAACATAAAACACACTGTAGATCTTCACCATCATAAAACACACTGTAGATCTTCACCAGCATAAAACACACTGTAGATCTTCACCAGCATAAAACACACTGTAGATCTTCACCAGCATAAAACACACTGTAGATCTTCACCAGCATAAAACACACTGTAGATCTTCACCAGCATAAAACACACTGTAGATCTTCACCAGCATAAAACACACTGTAGATCTTCACCAGCATAAAACACACTGTAGATCTTCACCAGCATAAAACACACTGTAGATCTTCACCAGCATAAAACACACTGTAGATCTTCACCAGCATAAAACACACTGTAGATCTTCACCAGCATAAAACACACTGTAGATCTTCACCAGCATAAAACACACTGTAGATCTTCACCAACATAAAACACACTGTAGATCTTCACCAGCATAAAACACACTGTAGATCTTCACCAGCATAAAACACACTGTAGATCTTCACCAGCATAAAACACACTGTAGATCTTCACCAGCATAAAACACACTGTAGATCTTCACCAGCATAAAACACACTGTAGATCTTCACCAGCATAAAACACACTGTAGATCTTCACCAACATAAAACACACTGTAGATCTTCACCAGCATAAAACACACTGTAGATCTTCACCAGCATAAAACACACTGTAGATCTTCACCAGCATAAAACACACTGTAGATCTTCACCAGCATAAAACACACTGTAGATCTTCACCAGCATAAAACACACTGTAGATCTTCACCAGCATAAAACACACTGTAGATCTTCACCAGCATAAAACACACTGTAGATCTTCACCAGCATAAAACACACTGTAGATCTTCACCAACATAAAACACACTGTAGATCTTCACCAGCATAAAACACACTGTAGATCTTCACCAGCATAAAACACACTGTAGATCTTCACCAGCATAAAACACACTGTAGATCTTCACCAACATAAAACACACTGTAGATCTTCACCAGCATAAAACACACTGTAGATCTTCACCAGCATAAAACACACTGTAGATCTTCACCAGCATAAAACACACTGTAGATCTTCACCAGCATAAAACACACTGTAGATCTTCACCAGCATAAAACACACTGTAGATCTTCACCAACATAAAACACACTGTAGATCTTCACCAGCATAAAACACACTGTAGATCTTCACCAGCATAAAACACACTGTAGATCTTCACCAACATAAAACACACTGTAGATCTTCACCAGCATAAAACACACTGTAGATCTTCACCAGCATAAAACACACTGTAGATCTTCACCAGCATAAAACACACTGTAGATCTTCACCAGCATAAAACACACTGTAGATCTTCACCAGCATAAAACACACTGTAGATCTTCACCAGCATAAAACACACTGTAGATCTTCACCAGCATAAAACACACTGTAGATCTTCACCAGCATAAAACACACTGTAGATCTTCACCAGCATAAAACACACTGTAGATCTTCACCAGCATAAAACACACTGTAGATCTTCACCAGCATAAAACACACTGTAGATCTTCACCAGCATAAAACACACTGTAGATCTTCACCAACATAAAACACTGTAGATCTTCACCAGCATAAAACACACTGTAGATCTTCACCAGCATAAAACACACTGTAGATCTTCACCAGCATAAAACACACTGTAGATCTTCACCAGCATAAAACACACTGTAGATCTTCACCAACATAAAACACACTGTAGATCTTCACCAGCATAAAACACACTGTAGATCTTCACCAGCATAAAACACACTGTAGATCTTCACCAGCATAAAACACACTGTAGATCTTCACCAGCATAAAACACACTGTAGATCTTCACCAGCATAAAACACACTGTAGATCTTCACCAGCATAAAACACACTGTAGATCTTCACCAACATAAAACACACTGTAGATCTTCACCAGCATAAAACACACTGTAGATCTTCACCAGCATAAAACACACTGTAGATCTTCACCAGCATAAAACACACTGTAGATCTTCACCAGCATAAAACACACTGTAGATCTTCACCAGCATAAAACACACTGTAGATCTTCACCAGCATAAAACACACTGTAGATCTTCACCAGCATAAAACACACTGTAGATCTTCACTAGCATAAAACACACTGTAGATCTTCACCAGCATAAAACACACTGTAGATCTTCACCAGCATAAAACACACTGTAGATCTTCACCAGCATAAAACACACTGTAGATCTTCACCAGCATAAAACACACTGTAGATCTTCACCAGCATAAAACACACTGTAGATCTTCACCAGCATAAAACACACTGTAGATCTTCACCAGCATAAAACACACTGTAGATCTTCACCAGCATAAAACACACTGTAGATCTTCACCAGCATAAAACACACTGTAGATCTTCACCAGCATAAAACACACTGTAGATCTTCACCAGCATAAAACACACTGTAGATCTTCACCAGCATAAAACACACTGTAGATCTTCACCAGCATAAAACACACTGTAGATCTTCACCAACATAAAACACACTGTAGATCTTCACCAGCATAAAACACACTGTAGATCTTCACCAGCATAAAACACACTGTAGATCTTCACCAGCATAAAACACACTGTAGATCTTCACCAGCATAAAACACACTGTAGATCTTCACCAGCATAAAACACACTGTAGATCTTCACCAGCATAAAACACACTGTAGATCTTCACCAGCATAAAACACACTGTAGATCTTCACCAGCATAAAACACACTGTAGATCTTCACCAGCATAAAACACACTGTAGATCTTCACCAGCATAAAACACACTGTAGATCTTCACCAGCATAAAACACACTGTAGATCTTCACCAGCATAAAACACACTGTAGATCTTCACCAGCATAAAACACACTGTAGATCTTCACCAGCATAAAACACACTGTAGATCTTCACCAGCATAAAACACACTGTAGATCTTCACCAGCATAAAACACACTGTAGATCTTCACCAGCATAAAACACACTGTAGATCTTCACCAGCATAAAACACACTGTAGATCTTCACCAGCATAAAACACACTGTAGATCTTCACCAGCATAAAACACACTGTAGATCTTCACCAGCATAAAACACACTGTAGATCTTCACCAGCATAAAACACACTGTAGATCTTCACCAGCATAAAACACACTGTAGATCTTCACCAGCATAAAACACACTGTAGATCTTCACCAGCATAAAACACACTGTAGATCTTCACCAGCATAAAACACACTGTAGATCTTCACCAGCATAAAACACACTGTAGATCTTCACCAGCATAAAACACACTGTAGATCTTCACCAGCATAAAACACACTGTAGATCTTCACCAGCATAAAACACACTGTAGATCTTCACCAGCATAAAACACACTGTAGATCTTCACCAACATAAAACACACTGTAGATCTTCACCCGCATAAAATACACTGTAGATCTTCACCAGCATAAAACACACTGTAGATCTTCACCAGCATAAAACACACTGTAGATCTTCACCAACATAAAACACACTGTAGATCTTCACCAGCATAAAACACACTGTAGATCTTCACCAGCATAAAACACACTGTAGATCTTCACCAGCATAAAACACACTGTAGATCTTCACCAGCATAAAACACACTGTAGATCTTCACCAGCATAAAACACACTGTAGATCTTCACCAGCATAAAACACACTGTAGATCTTCACCAGCATAAAACACACTGTAGATCTTCACCAGCATAAAACACACTGTAGATCTTCACCAGCATAAAACACACTGTAGATCTTCACCAGCATAAAACACACTGTAGATCTTCACCAGCATAAAACACACTGTAGATCTTCACCAGCATAAAACACACTGTAGATCTTCACCAACATAAAACACACTGTAGATCTTCACCAGCATAAAACACACTGTAGATCTTCACCAGCATAAAACACACTGTAGATCTTCACCAGCATAAAAAACACTGTAGATCTTCACCAGCATAAAACACACTGTAGATCTTCACCAGCATAAAACACACTGTAGATCTTCACCAGCATAAAACACACTGTAGATCTTCACCAGCATAAAACACACTGTAGATCTTCACCAGCATAAAACACACTGTAGATCTTCACCAGCATAAAACACACTGTAGATCTTCACCAGCATAAAACACACTGTAGATCTTCACCAGCATAAAACACACTGTAGATCTTCACCAACATAAAACACACTGTAGATCTTCACCCGCATAAAATACACTGTAGATCTTCACCAGCATAAAACACACTGTAGATCTTCACCAGCATAAAACACACTGTAGATCTTCACCAACATAAAACACACTGTAGATCTTCACCAGCATAAAACACACTGTAGATCTTCACCAACATAAAACACACTGTAGATCTTCACCAGCATAAAACACACTGTAGATCTTCACCAGCATAAAACACACTGTAGATCTTCACCAGCATAAAACACACTGTAGATCTTCACCAGCATAAAACACACTGTAGATCTTCACCAACATAAAACACACTGTAGATCTTCACCAGCATAAAACACACTGTAGATCTTCACCAGCATAAAACACACTGTAGATCTTCACCAGCATAAAACACACTGTAGATCTTCACCAGCATAAAACACACTGTAGATCTTCACCAGCATAAAACACACTGTAGATCTTCACCAGCATAAAACACACTGTAGATCTTCACCAGCATAAAACACACTGTAGATCTTCACCAGCATAAAACACACTGTAGATCTTCACCAGCATAAAACACACTGTAGATCTTCACCAGCATAAAACACACTGTAGATCTTCACCAGCATAAAACACACTGTAGATCTTCACCAGCATAAAACACACTGTAGATCTTCACCAGCATAAAACACACTGTAGATCTTCACCAGCATAAAACACACTGTAGATCTTCACCAGCATAAAACACACTGTAGATCTTCACCAGCATAAAACACACTGTAGATCTTCACCAGCATAAAACACACTGTAGATCTTCACCAGCATAAAACACACTGTAGATCTTCACCAGCATAAAACACACTGTAGATCTTCACCAGCATAAAACACACTGTAGATCTTCACCAGCATAAAACACACTGTAGATCTTCACCAGCATAAAACACACTGTAGATCTTCACCAGCATAAAACACACTGTAGATCTTCACCAGCATAAAACACACTGTAGATCTTCACCAGCATAAAACACACTGTAGATCTTCACCAACATAAAACACACTGTAGATCTTCACCAACATAAAACACACTGTAGATCTTCACCAGCATAAAACACACTGTAGATCTTCACCAGCATAAAACACACTGTAGATCTTCACCAGCATAAAACACACTGTAGATCTTCACCAGCATAAAACACACTGTAGATCTTCACCAACATAAAACACACTGTAGATCTTCACCAACATAAAACACACTGTAGATCTTCACCAGCATAAAACACACTGTAGATCTTCACCAGCATAAAACACACTGTAGATCTTCACCAGCATAAAACACACTGTAGATCTTCACCAGCATAAAACACACTGTAGATCTTCACCAGCATAAAACACACTGTAGATCTTCACCAACATAAAACACACTGTAGATCTTCACCAGCATAAAACACACTGTAGATCTTCACCAACATAAAACACACTGTAGTTATTATTTTACAGAACACTCACCGCATTTTATGTCTGAAATAATTTCACCTCAAACCATGTTCAAATTGTGTAAATATAATTATGCACAGCACGACAATACCAAAAGAGCTTGCATGACCTGTTAATGCTTGGAGTATGTGCTAGGGATAACTTTCAAAGACTATCATGACAAATGTTAGCACAATATCGGGCCTAGCTGTAGCCATGTGTGTTTCCTAAGGTCAGCAGAGTGTGGCGGCCATCGTGAATCAAGTTCACTCCAAAAGTCACTCAGTTATACATCTAGTGATTACTTTGAGTTTCACTGGAATACATCCACTGGTTCAGGAGATATTTTGCTAACATGGCAGACATGATGAGGTGAAGAGTCATGGTGCTGATGCAGAGAGAGATCGGCGTGAGGAGAAACGCAGCACTCACTCAGCCTGGTGGAGACGGGTCGAATCCTCCTGGTTCGAGAGCTGCGCTTTTTAATAGCTATCGTGTCCTGGGAGAAGAAAAGAAATAAAGACGTAAAAGATACAGTTCCATAAAACAGTGATTAGTGCTTTTCTCAGTGGAAGATGATTAAATCAATGCACTGATTAAAACTATGTAGAACGGAGAAATAAAAAACAAATTTAGTGAACAACAAATTCCTCCTGATGATGAGATGAAGAAATCAAAAGAAAGTAGAAAATAGTGATGTAACATCTGAGTCATGGTTCAATACTTAAAGGCAAGCTGAGCTCTGAAGCTCTCACTGTCCAAAATGAACAACACTGAAATAATGCAGTTGATTTTTGTAATTTTTCTAAACACTGCGTGTTTATTCATTCATTCAACCTTTATTAATACAGATAAACAAACTGAGCCTGGAAGACTCATTTTCAAATGAGACTT
This sequence comes from Garcialebias charrua, assembly GCA_038048925.1. Lineage (NCBI taxonomy): Eukaryota > Metazoa > Chordata > Actinopteri > Cyprinodontiformes > Rivulidae > Garcialebias > Garcialebias charrua. The sequence continues at coordinate 7,337 of JBBPBX010082841.1, read as the reverse complement.
GTTTAGATTTGGAGGCAAACAAATTCCTAACAGACTCTCATTTCGTTGACTGAGGAAAAGATACAGTAGTCTGAAATGGAAGAAAAAAAAACCACCCCGCACTTTAACCTGTGAAATGCGGTAAGGGGATATTTCCAGCATTGCAAAACATTACCGGTATCTTTGAATTTTTTTTGTTAATGATTTTAGAAAATAAATATCATGACTGGTTAAAATGTGGTGTTAGATTTTGTTTTAAAGACATTTTCCATTAGTTGTACTCGCTGGTTTATAAATATTGAGCTGATTTTATAACCTGGAGCCATAAAAGCAGGTGATAATGTAAATGACTGTGTATGATTATCTGTGTATCAGAAAACATCTCGTGACACACTTCAGAAAATATAAGGGCTGCCTCCTTAGAAATAAAGAAAAATGCCTATAACTCAATTTTACACATAAGGAAAATAAAATGACGTGGTAGTGGCTGAGAGTCATTCACAACACACACTCTGAGGGGTAACAGGTAGAAAAGGAGCTTTGAACACGTTTTTGCCATGCGAGGCAGTGAGCAATATGAAGTCCTTCAAAAAATAAATGTTACTTTAATATTTTAAGTATTAACAAAAATTGACTGCACATTGTTTGTTGTGACTAACTTGGCTTACAGTACAATCAGAGAGAAATTATTTAGGCCAGAATATCATATTCAGAAAGGAACGCTGTAATTTATTTATTTAAGACGTGAAGGCAGAGTGAGCACGCAGCTGGAGAGGAATTTAAAAGCTTTCAAAGAAAATCAGAACATTCATCTGTCAGATAGATAAAAATGTACAACTTGATTCCAGAAAACGATTCAGACATGTAAAATATATAAATAAAAAAACCACTGGCTAAAAACTCATAAACTCATATTTATTTACAACAGAACTGAAATGAATAGAATGTTGTAACTAAGAAATGTCTCATTTAAAAATATATTAAAAAGACATAATCTGGAATTTTATGGCCCAGCAGATCACAAAAACATGCAACGAAATGCTGCGAAAGCAACTGACATGAACAATAAACTAGTGGAGGAGCATTTTGTAATTTATTTGTTCATATGCCGGAGCGCTGACACGATGCCAGAAGTCATTTGTGACAAATGTGTCGACTTTAGTTCTTAATAATCCAGGTAGATAAATCTAACGAGGTCAAGTCAGGTCCTCTGGACAGATTCTTCTTCTTGAAACATTCTTTCATCCCAAAGACTTCTTCAGTCTATCACCTTCTCATAGTGGAGGAACCAGTTTAATGCTCAGCCAGAACTAGCTGTTCACATGGAAGGTCAAGGTCAAGATTCTTTATTTGTCATTCACATCATATGTGGTACATGTGGTGGAATGAAACTGTGTACACAGGGTCCCAGTTATATCCAACAAAAGTATAAATTGTAAAGAAAAAACGTAATAAGATCAAAGATATGAACTAAGAACTACACTGATGTTAAAGGAGGACCATCAGCCTAATGACTGATCGTTAGTGCCCTGATGGCTGCTTGTGATCCACAGTGTGTCAACTTTTGAAATGTTTTTTGGGAACCCCAGATGGCCCAACCTACATGGTAAAGAGGAGAGGGACCATCCAGTCTGTTTTCAGCAAACTGGATGGTCCAACATAAGCCTGCCTCTCTGATGGTATGCAGGTGTATTAGTGCCTCTGGTGTTGGAATTTTACACGCCTAGTGGGTTTTCTCCGGGTACTCCAGTTTCTTCCCACAGACCAAAAACATGCATGTTAGGCTGATTGGTAACTCTGAATTGTCTCTAGGTGTGTGTGAGAGAGAGTGAATGGTTGTTTGTCTCGTTTGTCTCTATGTGGCCCTGTGATGGACTGGAGACCTGTCCAGGGTGTCCCCACCTCTTTCACAGTGATGGCTGGACATGGACACCAGTGACCCCCGCAACCTGAAAATGAAGAAGCAGGTAAAGGCTAATAGATGAATGGATGGATAGTCAGTCGGGTGACTGCAGACCTGTGTAAACATCAAAGTCTATACAGGCTTTAAAACAACAAATGCTCCCATTCAAACATCTGTAACACAGAAGGCCTGGCATGTCCCAGCAAGACTATACTGTCATATCTGCGTGTTTTGTGATTATTTTATCTGTTTTTCCTGTTTCAAGTTCAAGTCAACTTTATTGTCATTATCATCACATGTGGTACATGAGGTGGAATGAAATGATGTACTCAGGGTCTCAGTTACATCCAACAATAGCAAAAATATAAAGTGTAAATGAAACAGTACGATATACACTAAGATATATGTTAAATGAACGCCAAACAGTACACTAAGATATGCGTTAAAGACTAGTACAGGTAGCCCCCTAGTTACGTACGAGTTAGGTAGATAAAAACGGTTCGCAGCTCGATTCTGCCGTAGCTAGGGGGTGAAATTAGCATCCAGTTCGTAGGTCCTTATTCCGTTCGTAGGTCGTGGAAATACCGCTAACGGAGCGCGCGCACACATTTAAGCATGTACAGTAGTGTACTGTAATGTTAAACATTGCTATTCACATTTACAGAATAAATAAAAATATATTTTCTTACTTTGAGATGGTCAAAGCCGACATCTTAGGTTGCCATGCTCAAGGCCTGTGTTAGCTAGCTGGCTAGCTTCTGCTAGCCAGGCCATGGGCTGGTGTTGGAGCGGCGGCGCGATCTGCGATCAATCTGCAGCTGCTGCTCCAGCCTGAGACGTCCACAGAGCTCACAGAGCGATTCCAGCTAGTAATTAATCCATATGAAGCCATCCTGGTCACCAGTCTTCAAAGGCCGGCTCCCGGCAGCTGGCCGGCTCCCGGCAGCTAACCTAAAATGGCGTCCGGTGTTCTACATTAATTTGTGACCGGAGACCCCCGTGACTGAACCTAAAATGGCGTCCGGTGTTCTACATTAATTTGTGACCGTGTAAACTGAAGACCTACTTCCTGCTGCCCAAGATTGCTCAAAAATGATCAGAAATGATCATTTTTATCATAATTATTATTTATAAAGCCTTTAAAACAACCACAGCTGCAACAAAGTGATGTACACATGAAATTAAGAACATTTAAACACACACAAAAAAAAAAAAAAATTTTTAATACAGTAATTTCATATTTTTATTAAATATGATACGTTCGTAGGTCCCGTTGTTCGTAGGTCGATGGAGTCGTAAGTAGGGGGTTTGCTGTAATGTAAAACAATATGGTAACAGCAGCAGCTCGAACATCCCGTGTTTCTCTCCTGCCACTCTCACCTGTTCCTCATCGTCTTTCTCCAGGTGTTCATCAATGTGTCTCGTTAGTGTACGTTTAAGTTCAGCGTCTCTGTGTCTTCATGTTGTCTGTAGATTGTGCTTCCCAGCTGTCACGTTCAGCCTATTTTGTTCCTCCCCATGTCACTGTTTCATGTTTTGCTGCCACGTCAGCTGTTGTTTTGTGTCTTTGTTAAATAAACTGTTCATTTTACCTTTGAGTTCCAGCTTCTGTCTGCATTTGGGTTCCACACAATGCTGTTGGTGACAATACTAAACCACATATTGATCCCTTACAACAGCACAACTCGTAGTAAAGGAGACCAGGTGCTGAACTGGAGACCCCAATAACAACACATTCAGTGGAAGACAACACTCTGATACACAGTTACATACCAGGGAGACAGAAAAGTGGGTGAAGAATTTATCTGACAGACAGCTCACCCAGCCGGAGACAGAGATTCTTGCCAGGGGGCTAAACTTTGCAGTGGCACCAAGTAGAATTCCGCTGGTGGAGATGATCACAGCCACGGAGTCAGCCATCCGTAACAACAAAATTAAAGAGTTTGAAGCAGAACAACTCAGAGTCAAAGTTTCAGCCTGTCTCAGTAATGCCAAACCACCACCTTCCAACATCAGTAGAGAAGAGAGGGATGCACTCACCACTCTTAGCAAAGGACAAAAACATCATAATTCTCCCAGCAGACAAAGGAAGGTGCACAGTGATTTTGAACCAGAAAGACTATCATGAGAAAGTTATGTCACTCCTTAGTGACTTAACCACATGAACCGCTGAAAAGAGATCCAGGAAGTTTTTTTTTTTTTTTCATTCAACCTTTATTTATACAGGCTAGCCTCGTTGAGTCACGGGGACTCATTTACAAGAGGGACCTGTCTCACTCACACCAAACAACCATCCACTCTCACACTCACACCTAGGGTCAATTTAGAGTCACCAATCAGCCTAACAAGCATGTTTTTTGGTCTGTGGGAGGAAACCGGAGTACCCGGAGGAAACCCACGCATGCACGGGGAGAACATGCAAACTCCACCCAGAAAGGCCCCGGACCGGGATTTGAACCGGCAACCTTCTCGCTGAGAGGCAGCAGCTCTACCAGTTGTGCCACCGTGCTGCCCAAGTGGTTACAAGAAGAAGTTGATAGATTGCCTGAAAATTTTGAAGCAGGACAAGGCTATTGACAGTATTTTGTACCACAGACTGTACCCAGGGGAGGCCACGCCTAGTCTGTATGGTTTACCCAAAATCCACAAAAAAGGTGTACCTTTAAGACCAATTGTTAGCATGATTAACTCGGTCACTTACAATGTTTCCAAATATCTGGCATCTGTACTCATCCCTTTAGTTGGCAGCTCAGAACACCACATACAGAACACCATGGACTTTGTGAAACAATGGTCTCTTCTGTTGTCACATCACTCTTTACGTGCATTCCTGTTGATGAAGCAGTAGAGGTGGTCTGTTTAAGGTTAAAATCAGACACCACTCTGAACAGCAGGACCACGCTTTCCACAGAGCAACTGTGTCAACTCTTGAAACTGTGCCTGCAGTCAACCTACTTCACATATGGGGAGCAATATTATAGGCAGAAACATGGGTGTGCTATGGGGTCTCCAGTTTCTCCTATTGTTGCCAACCTGTACATGGAGGAGGTAGAAAAGAGAGCCTTGACGTCCTTTTCAGGGAGACCACCAAGTCATTGGTTCAGGTATGTTGACGACACCTGGGTTAAAATTAAATCTCAGGAAGTCCAACATTTCACTGATCACATCAACTCTGTGGATAAATATATCAAGTTCACACGAGAAGATGTAAGAAATGGCAGGTTGGCTTTCTTGGACTGTGAGGTCTCAGTTTCTGATAGAGGAAATTTGCAAACTGAGGTGTACCGCAAACCCACTCACACAGACCAGTATTTACAGTTCGACTCCCATCACCCGCTGGAGCACAAGGTAAGCCTCCAGTATAGCTGTGTGTTGTGTCCAGCGCCGCTGGACTCGCGTGTGCTGCGCCGGCAGTTCATATTATACTCTGTGCAAGCGCAGCTCTCTGGAGTGTAGGCTCCAGCAGCTGCAGCCGGGCGGAGCGTTTACCTACGGGACTAATTGAGGTCGCTGATTGGTCATTTGCTACGCGCGCGCGTAGGCGGTCGTAAAATTTGAGCTTGGCGCGTTCGCGCCCGCGTTCAAAGGCTTGTGCCGCGGCGCTCTCGCAGCGTGCAGCGGCGCTGGGCATAACGCACAGAGACATTGAGACGTTTATTTTCTAAACACAACGTCCCAGTGGCTTTTAAACCCCAAAATACATTACGGCAAAGACTGGTTCATCCCAAAGATCCAGTCCCCCGGCACAAACAGAGTAATATTGTGTATGCTGTTCAGTGTCAGGAGGGCTGTGATCAGTCTTACATCGGGGAAACTAAACAGCCACTGGCCAAAAGGATGGCCCAGCACAGAAGATCAACATCATCAGGTCAGGACTCTGTGGTCTACACTCATCTCCAGGTCAGAGGTCACTCTTTCAGGGATGAAGATGTTCACATCCTTGATAGAGAGGAACAATGGTTTGAGAGAGGAGTAAAGGAGGCCATCTTTGTGAAAAGAAACCATCCATCATTAAACAGAGGTGGAGGCCTCCGGGTTCAACTGTCCCCCTCTTACAATGCTGTTATTGCTAGTATCACTCAGCCCTCTGTGAATAGCAAACAACCATCAGGGTGCTAACGATCCATCGTTAGGCTGATGGTCCTCCTTGATCATGTGAGCAGCTGGTTTCGGCTGTCATCAGCCAACTGGTTGATCCACTGTGAGAGGGTGCTATTTATAAGACTGAGCTGAATACAGCAGCTCAGACTGAGGAAGTCTTTCGGACGAAAGACGAAACGTTTCTACAATTTTTTTGTTGTTGTTTGTTTTGTTTATTGAATGTCCAGAGGACCAGACATAGATTTTTCTACCTGGATTATTGAGCATGCATCAGGGTACTTTGTCCCAAATTTATTGTTTAAATTGGGGTTGTATTGACAGGCAAGAATTCAAGAGTATGATGCACATGATGAATAAGGTTACTGAGAAATTTGTCACAAGATGACCTTTTGTAAAAAGAAACTCTGACAGGTGACAGGCATCACACACAGAATTGTCCATTATTTGCGGGCTGTGTGTCATGTATATAAGCATCTTGTTGCGGTTATAATTATAGGCCTTTTGAAATGTTGACATTCAATGTGTGCTTCAATCATTCTAATCAGTGCACTCTTCTAAAGGTCAAGACACAAGTGAATGGACGATGCATCATCAATTCAAGCATTGTTAAAGTGTTTCCAGTGGAGGAGCTGCAGCCTCTTAAAGTCTGTGACCTTTTACTGGAGTGTTCCTGTTAGAAAAACAAACCGAATAATGTTGCAGATGCTCAAACTGCAGACGGAGAAACACGTTTCTGACAGTTCTGCCAAAACAGACACTCTGTAATTATCTGAGACGCTCACATTAATAATGTACTAAACAAGCAGGGACAGAACTCAATTAATTAACTGACGTGACAACAGATTTCAAATATTTATTTAGACTTTTTTTAATGTCAGAAAAAAACAGTACCGTATTGGGTTCTTGAGGACGTTTTAAAGAATATACAAGAAGACTGCCTCATTATGATACCACAGGGTGTTTGGGAAAATAATCTAATATTGTCTTCAACATTTTAATTTATAAATAGACTGAGGTTGACAGAGAGAAAACACCTGCTGGAGCAGAGATATTCTACTGGTGGCCCAGGGGCCAAATCAGGCATGGGATTTGTTGTAAGATAAATAATTTTAAATGATTTAGCACCTGCTGCAACTTTGTGCAGCCCTTACTGCAGGACTCTGTGCAGAGCAGAGAAGTGGGTGTGGTCAAGAGCGCTTGCAGGTGGCTGAGAGCAGCAGAGGCAGGGAGCAGAAATCATGACACTGTTTCTAAACTCTCAACACTCTTAGAGTGTTTAGAAACATTGTTTAGAATATTGCAAGAGTGTGGGAAGGGTTTAAAATGCCTTCATATATATATATATATATATATA
>JBBPBX010082840.1:10000-15651 GCA_038048925.1 Garcialebias charrua | reverse complement strand
ATATATATATATATACATACAGTATATATGTGTGTGGGGGGCGTAATTAAACCGGTCACCAGTTAAACAATTTCTTTTACTTTTTATAATGTATATAGAAATCTGTCATATCCTGTTGGTTTTGAACTGTCAACATCTGTTTACTGTGATTGTAGTTTTCTTTATTTTCTTTTTGATAAGTGCAAATGCCTATTGCCAATGTGACGTGTGCTGCTGACCACTTGACCAGGTCACCCTTGTAAAAGAGATCTCAATCTCAATGGGCTCTACCTGGTTAAACAATTTCTTTTACTTTTTATATGTTCTTCAAATGATTGGGGAGTGGCGGCACAGAGGTTAGAGAAGATGGGCCTGCGATCGGAAGGTCACCGGTTCAACTCCCGATACACACAACATCAAAATGTGGATGGGAAACCTGAAGCACCCACACCTGCCTCCACCGTCATTTGCCCCACTCTGGGTCCTTAACACCCACCATCTTCGGGTGCCCTAGACTGCAGCTCTCTGCTCCACACAGATGGCTGTGGTAGCTCAGTGGTCTGTGGTTGCATCAAGAAGGGCATCCGACGTAAATATAATTGCTGAGTCTTTGTGCAACTTACTTTGCTGTGGCGACCCCTAAGAAGGGAGCAGCTGAAAGAAGAAGAGGAAGAAAAAAGATCTTCAAATGACGGAAGGGGTAGCTGAAGATTAACTATGGTGACCAAGGCCACCATTGGCCACCTCCTGGCTCCTCTATTGCACTTGGTAGAGATAAAACTGCTGCCTTCACCAGGATCCTTCACTCTGCACCGCCTCGGATAAGAAAAAAAACACTTAAAAAAGTAAACTGTCATTTCAGTAGTGTAATTCTTCCCCCACTGGAATATCTTACACCAGAAACTTTAAGGTTTTTCTGTTCTGTGTTCAATTCCAGTGCAGAAAAACATTCATCTCAAAAACAATAGTCACTATTCAAATCTTTCAGTGAAGGGGAACTCAGTGTACCTTTTGTTTTTACAGGATTGGTGGTAGCGTGTATTGATTTTTAAGACAGACAGCTGCAATTTCATGTTCTTACATGTCCCTCAATTGAACTGCTTGTCTATTTACACCACAGAAAACATCATTAGTAAAACTGACCTTTCACCCCACCACAAATACAGTATTAGACATATGATTTTAAAATTGTTGTGTGAGGGAATTCATGTTCTGGATTTTTATTTCTCTTATTTATCGATGGGTTTATTATATCAAACTCTTGTTTGGCTAAAGTTGTAAACATCTATCTAACCATTAGTTATAAACAAATCACCTTACATATTTAATTGGTTCTAAAGCATTCAAGTACTTTTAAAGTATTTAACCTAAATCCAACTAATTACTCTCCCTAATCACACTCAGCAAACTATTCTGTTAGGGCTGATGTTCTAATAGTCAGCCAACACATTACTCTAACTGAAACATACGTGATCAGCATCTTTATTACAGATTATATTACAGGCCTCAGACAGTGTGGGCACAAACTGCTTCAGTTGTGGTTAGCTTGACATTTACACCACAGCCCTGAGCAAAGCAGCCTGCAAAATACCAAGGGTTATATAAAGGTCTGTTTAGATGGCTACAGTTCTACCAGAGGAGGTAATCTTATTAATGTTAGTACTGTGCAGGGATGGAGAACAGAAGAAAAAAGAGGAACAGCAGTGAAGGCTTTATAGACGAATAACATCAAATGAAACATCTTTACAGTTCTGCAATAATACAAAGTAGTTTCAGCCTTTTCCATTAGTATGGCCCAACTAGACCCGACTTGGCCCGGTTTTGAGGCTTTTCCATTAGTACCGGTACTTAGAACCTGTTACTATTTTCAGGACCCTCTGCTCTGTGGTTCTAACCCGAACGAGTAGGTACTAAAACGTGACGTCAGAACACTGTCGGTCTGATTAGTCGGGGGCGGTGTCACTGAATCTTCCAGAAATTTTTCAAAACATTGAGCCGCCATTTGCAATTTCTGGACCGGAGCAGCATCTGGACCTATTTTAAAGATTTTTAATTTGAAATGTGAGATATAACTGCTTCCATAGGTCTAATGCTGACGTTTTGGCATTTTTTTGTGCTTGGTGATCAACAACAAAATTCAGAGCATGCTGGATGGAGCTCTGCTGGTCTCACTCGGTCCTCTGCCAATGAGCCTCAGAGCCAAGCCCGGCAGGGCGTCATCTCCCCGTCTCTGTGTTCCGCTGGTCACCGCGGAAGATCCTTCGTGGTGCCGACTCGGGGCTCAAACTCCAGATCCCAGCCTTGCGTGCTCAGAGCTCCGCTGTTCACCATGAAGGATCACACGAGCTGGTGACTCGCAGAAGGCCGTTGTCGGACCTCGGCCTCACGTAATCATGAAGGCTGAATTTTGATTCCGGCAGTCAGGCGGACCGGGGCGGGTCTGGGACGGACGGTGGAAGTGATTTTAAATAAACAAATATTGTTTTAAACATAAACTGTTTTTAAAATTCACCGAAGCATTTAAAAAAAAAAAAACTATTTTTTGTAATACATAAAATGTTTATAAAAATCGCTTCCACCGTCCGTCCCAGACCCATCCCGGTCCACCTGTCTGCTCGGGTCGGAGTTCGGCTTTCATGATTACATGAGGACGGGGTCTGGAGCGGCCTTCTGCGAGTCGCAGCTGAGCTCAGAGCCGGGAAGACGACACAAGATTTTAGTTTTGGTTCTGAGGCTCCGGGGGAAGAGGACCGGGTGAGACAAGCAGAGCTGGTCATAAAATAAAAAAAAATAGCTTTTTTAGAAAAAAGAAAGAAGCTAAGTCTGGTCCTCTGGACATTCAAAAAAACAAAACACAAATAAAAAAAAATGTAGCTACAATTTTATTTTTATTTTTTTTAATGTCCAGAGGACCAGACTTAGCTTTTATAGATTTTTCTACCTGGATTATTGAGCATGCATCAGAGTATTTTTTTTTTTTGCATTGAAGATTAAAATATCAAAATAAACAGTGCCAGCATGATCATAAAATACTGTTTCCACTTTAATAACTATCTGTTAAAGTTAACTCAGCTGAAAATCATAAAAAGACACAAAATTGTTGGATCTCAGGAAGATTTCCTTCAAACATGTTTAAAGAAGAGCGATTGCCTTTAATTCAATTTTATTTTAACCCACAGATGTACAAATCACAAAACTTGAACTTCAAAGCAAAGCTGACAATAAAAAATATGTATGTGAACAAGAAACAAAACCACACAAACTGAATAAAGTAGACACAATTATGAGTGCAAATACATCAAATGATGAAGAAAACCTATACGATCTTAAAGTGTGTCTTTCACTTTAAACACATGTAGTTGCCTTTTCAACCCAACAAGTCTAAAACTCCCAATTTTCATCAAAAATACGGATCATATCTCAAAATAAAATGTGCTACTACTACCTTTTTTTGTCTTCCCTCACTACTCTGTCTAAAAATAGCGCCTTCAGCAGTAAACCGGAAGTGACATCACGGGAGGTGAACGTTCGTGCTTTAGCTAAGAAAGATATGGGATCGCACCAGGAGGAGGCTGTAATGATTCACAATGGGGACCTGGAAATTCAACCACAACACAGGAGTGAACGAAAAAAGTTTATTATCAGCCACTTGTCAGAAAAAGGGGAACGTCCGCTGAGACTCTGCAGGGAGAGAGAACAAGTTGGTGACTGGGATAAACTTGAGGTTTTAAAAAAACGTGAGGAGTTCAAAATCACTAACCTGCAGAGTTTAATCACAGTTGGTGATGCAGAGGCTGCAATGACATCAGAGGGAGGGGGGTCGGAGGTGCAGCTGGGTCACGTGACACGTGAGAGTTACACGGCTCCTCTTCTGCTTGAGTGCGGCTTGGTTCCAATAATTAACAGCTCCAAGAGTCCGGAGTCTAAGATCGTGGTCAAGATACAGGCGTGGGTCATACACAGAGAGGCAAAGAGGCAGTACTTATCCGTGGGGTTTCAGCGAGAGTCGGTGTCAGTAGGCAGAGCGAGAGTCGAGGTCCAGATATCCGATGGGCAGAAATAATCCGTTGAGGGCAAGGCAGAGGGGAGTAATCCGTGATCATGAAGAGTGTCAAAACACAGGAAGGTCAGGAACAGAACGCTGGATTTCTTCAGGCGCAAGGCGATCAGACAATCTGGCAGGGAGGCAGAGTCTGGAGTGCGTTTAAAAAGAGCAGCAGACAGGTGCGCTGAATGACGCTGATGAGGAGAGGAGACAGGACAACCCCAAAAACACAGCATGACTTGACATGAACGTGAATCATGAACGTGAATCATTACACATATTGTAAAGTTGTTTTGACATAAGTATGTCATCTCTGACTATTACGGTACATCAAATATCTAGCCAAATAACTTCTAGATATATACTACCTAAAGCTAAAAATTGTTTATATTTATATATAGAGATACAGCATTAATTACACCACTGATGGATTTAACTACATTAGCCTAATCTTTAGCTCCCTAAACAAAAAAAATTCGCTCCTAAACCACTCGGTTGATATTTTTTTCTGCTGCCAGACAGTAATTATATGGGGTTTTATTTACAACCTGATGCCCTGTAGAAGACATTTGAGATAAAATGCGATTTTTTTATTCATTTTTTTAAGACGCAAGCGGGTCGAGTTAGCATAGCTTTAGCTCAATGCATTTCGTAATTCATAGCTCCAAAACCACTCGATAAATATTTTTTCTGCTTCCAAAGTGTAATTATATGGGTTTTTACAAAGGTGGGCGGATGAACGCTAGAGAGCGCTAAAGCGCTATTCTGCTTACAGTGGACCTAAACTTTTTGTCAGCGTTTTTGTGAATTGACTAACTTTTATAATTCATAAGCGGATTTGTGCTATTTTTATTTAAAATGCAGTACCGCTAATAACTAATTATCTATCAGTAAAAACCAATAAACTTATTTACAAGCTCTTATGCTGCTTGTTTTTTACCTTTTTCCCCACCGTAAGAGCAGAGAGGAGGAAGGGTTGGAGGGGGGAGGGAGGGTGGAGGGGGGGGGGCAGAGCTGAGAACAGACTCGGCTCTACCATGTAGGTAAATGCCTGGGGGTCCCATTTCAGCAGTGGCCCCGGCCCCGCCTCGCCCCGTGCAGTCACCTACATCACTAACATTGCTCATGCTTGTTAATGTACATTTAACATAAAAATAATTATAGTTACGATGAAAACGATCATTAAATATACGCAATAAAAAAAACGGTCGATTTCTTTATCCCCCTACTAAAAATGGACTATTCCATCTTCCGGGTCATAGTTGAACTCAGGGGCTAATTCTGTAGCTGGCTGCGCTCGGTGTCTTCATAAATCCTTAAAGAACCCCGCTGTTTCAAGCCAAATTAACGTGGCCGGATGATTTTATTGTGTGTTTTGTGATGACCATTCGACGGTGAGTCGTTATTTTCATGTATTTTAGTTACTTTTCATTAAATCTGTTGACTACCTATAGACGCTAACTGTGTCTGCCGGTTGGTTGTGCTGGGTTACTAATGGATAAATCCTTAAAGAACCCCGCTGTTTCAAGCCAAATTAACGTGGCCGGATGATTTTAAGGTGTGTTTTGTGTCGACCATTCGACGGTGAGTCGTTATTTTTATGTATTTTAGTTACTTTTCATTAAAT
>JBBPBX010082840.1:0-7500 GCA_038048925.1 Garcialebias charrua | reverse complement strand
CAATAAGCAGCAACAGACTGTTTACAATCTAACTAATCAAGTTTTTGTTCAGTAGCAGCAGTGTGGCTGTATTTGTCCTCATTACTGTACTCACAACTTCTTCTTGGTGGGACAGGTGGGACTGTGGGAACAGTTCAGAGTTCAGTTTAGTCATCATCACTTAGCTGCAGGTGGATTTACCTCTGTCACAGACTGGAAATAAAAAACAATCCATCCATCCATCCATCCATCTTCTTCCGCTTATCCGGGGTCGGGTCGCGGGGGTAGCAGCCTAAGTAGGGAGGCCCAGACTTCCCTCTCCCCAGCCACTTGGAGCAGTTCCTCCGGGGGAATCCCAAGGCGTTCCCAGGCCAGCCGAGAAACATAGTCCCTCCAGCGCGTCCTGGGTCTTCCTCTGGGTCTCCTCCCGGTGGGACGTGCCCGGAACACCTCACCAGGGAGGCGTCCAGGAGGCATCCTAACCAGATGCCCGAGCCACCTCAACTGGCTCCTCTCGATGTGGAGAAGCAGCGGCTCTACTCCGAGTCCCTCCCGGATGACTGAGCTTCTCACCCTATCTCTAAGGGAGAGTCCAGCCACCCTGCGGAGAAAACTCATTTCAGCCGCTTGTATCCGAGATCTTGTTCTTTCGGTCACAACCCAAAGCTCATGACCATAGATGAGGGTGGGAACGTAGATCGATCGGTAAATTGAGAGCTTTGCCTTTTGACTCAGCTCTCTCTTCACCACGACAGACCGGTACAGCGCCCGCTTCACTGCGGACGCTGCACCTATCCGCCTATCGATCTCACGCTCCAGTTTTCCCTCATTCGTGAACAAGATCCCGAGATACTTAAACTCCTCCACTTGGGGCAGGACCTCCTCCCCGACCCGGAGAGGGCATGCTACCCTTTTCCGGCTCAAGACCATGGCCTCGGATTTGGAGGAACTGATCCTCATCCCGGCCGCATCACACTCGGCTGCAAACCGCTCCAGTGAAAAAACAAAAGAGATAAAAAAAAAACAAGTTAATAAGATTATGATTTAAAAAAAAAAGATTATTTAGATAATAATAAAACAATACCTCTTGAACAATTGAATCTCTCACTCTTCATCATCATGGCAGGGCTTTAATCTGGTCCAGGGCTTGTTGTTGACAACATCAGTTAGTTTTTTCATAAAGAGCTGAATTTTTTGAAGTGTTGACGTGATGAATGTCTCATAGCGACGCTCAGTAACGTGCGCATATAACAACGTTCAGACTTAGATTCGAGATTTAAAAACTCACAGCTTGTGTTATTGCTCTGGACCGCTGTGATTACCTGATGAAGGAGTTTTAATGCAGCTCTTCGTTCACGTTCGGATGAAGTAGTTTTAATACAGCTCTTCATTCACGTTCGGATGACAGTTTCCAGCGCGTTCACGTGACGTGTTGCTGCTGCGTCACGCACTCAGCTGTTGCAGAGTCTTCATGAAACAAAGTCCACACAAGCTGCGCGTGCGCTCATCTTTTGAAGAAAGCTATAACGTTCAAAAACAGGAGACCGCACGAGATGCTAACGGCTAAATGCTGCGCGTGCCACGCGAAAATAGGTCCGTGCTGAAACGCGCCCAGGAAATTTTGTTCCGCGGTGCATATATTCCCCTGTTAAGAACGTTTAATGAGTGAAAAAATAACCGAAACGGTACGCAGGTGGACCGAACCGAACGTGGTGTACCGGAACGGTTCGGTAAACCCATTACAACCGTTACATGCCTAATATATATATATATATATATATATATATATATATATATATATATATATATATATATATATATATATATATATATATATATATATATATATATATATATATATATATATATATATATATATATATATATATATATATATATATATATATATATATATATATATATATATATATATATATATATATATATATATATATACACAAAGGTGGGCGGATGAACGCTAGAGAGCGCTAAAGCGCTATTCCGCTTACAGTGGACCTAAACTTTTTGTCAGCGTTTTTGTGAATTGACTAACTTTTATAATTCATAAGCGGATTTGTGCTATTTTTATTTAAAATGCAGTACCGCTAATAACTAATTATCTATCAGTAAAAACCAATAAACTTATTTACAAGCTCTTATGCTGCTTGTTTTTTACCTTTTTCCCCACCGTAAGAGCAGAGAGGAGGAAGGGTTGGAGGGGGAGGGAGGGTTGGAGGGGGGAGGGGGGGCAGAGCTGAGAACAGACTCGGCTCTACCATGTAGGTAAATGCCTGGGGGTCCCATTTCAGCAGTGGCCCCGGCCCCGCCTCGCCCCGTGCAGTCACCTACATCACTAACATTGCTCATGCTTGTTAATGTACATTTAACATAAAAATAATTATAGTTACGATGAAAACGATCATTAAATATACGCAATAAAAAAACGGTCGATTTCTTTATCCCCCTACTAAAAATGGACTATTCCATCTTCCGGGTCATAGTTGAACTCAGGGGCTAATTCTGTAGCTGGCTGCGCTCGGTGTCTTCATAAATCCTTAAAGAACCCCGCTGTTTCAAGCCAAATTAACGTGGCCGGATGATTTTATTGTGTGTTTTGTGATGACCATTCGACGGTGAGTCGTTATTTTCATGTATTTTAGTTACTTTTCATTAAATCTGTTGACTACCTATAGACGCTAACTGTGTCTGCCGGTTGGTTGTGCTGGGTTACTAATGGATAAATCCTTAGAGAACCCCGCTGTTTCAAGCCAAATTAACGTGGCCGGATGATTTTAAGGTGTGTTTTGTGTCGACCATTCGACGGTGAGTCGTTATTTTTATGTATTTTAGTTACTTTTCATTAAATCTGTTGACTACCTATAGACGCTAACTGTGTCTGCCGGTTGGTTGTGCTGGGTTACTAATGGAAATCCTTAGAGAACCCAGCTGTTTCAAGCCAAATTAACGTGGCCGGAGTATTTTATTGTGCGTTTTGTGTCGACCATTCGACGGCGAGTCGTTAGTTTTATGTATTTGGGTTACTTTCATGTATAAATGCGGTGGCGACACACCCGTGTATTTGAGATTTAAACGTGGTTTTAGGGATTAAAAGATCATTCTATTTTTTGTTAATTTCGTGGCCGAATAGAATATATGTACGTAAAGTATTAAATAAATCCTTTGATTTTTGTAATTTCATCCTTTTAGGATCATTTTTGTTACTTTTCAGTTGGCAGTGTAGTGCAAATATTGATAACGCTGCCGGCTATATATAAATATATATATATATATATATATATATATATATATATAATATAGAAATATATAAATAGCGGATTAGATTAGCTTCCCCTAATTTTCATAAGACATTTGTGCTTTTGAAATTGTGGACCTAAAAAAATTAATAAGCGTTTTAGAAATTGTGGAACAAATTTTTTAATTAGCGGTGCCCACCTTTGACCGATACCGATCACCTATGTGTGCCGATCACCGATACCGATCACCGATGCCGATCACCTATGTGTGCCGATCACCAACACTGATCACCGATCAGATGGATTGCCTGTAACTTAATTGGTTTAGTTATGAGTGCTGCTTCTGGCTAAAAGATCTGAAAAGAACCATAAAATCACCATAATTTAGACAAAAACATATTTTTACTCATTTATTTCAGAGAACAAATATAGACAAACTTGCAGGCACAATGCAACAAATATAAAAGTTAAAAAATAAAATAAAATAACCATACATTACAAAATCAAATACCTGACAGCAAGAATTGCTGTCATGTGCATCAACAAACATTGTGCATTATCAAAGAAAAAAACTAAATGTTTACCTTACTAACTTTCAATAAAAAAAACACATCTGTTACTTCTTATATAAAATAAAATACCCCATTTGCTACTTAAAGCTGCACTATGTAACTTTGTAATGCAGTCTGTAACTTTTCTAACAATATATTTTTAACATATTTCTTCACTCTGTCACTATCTACTGACAGACTGATGTTAGACAAAGTAATCTCTGAAAAAAACTATAGTCCCCTTGCTTCTCTATCAGCATTTATAAAAACACTGAAAACACAAGAGTGACCAGGACACTGACAGCCAATAAAAACAGAGTTGTTTGTCACGCCCCAACCCACGCCCCCACCTGTCCCAGCCGCAGCTCGTTCTCATTCAAAGGATTGCAAAGCGATGCAGGACTGTTTTTTATGTGACACAAAATGTATTAAATATCCCTTCTTTATCCCAGAGCTGGACTTTTATTTAGTTTTTTTGCCAAAAGTCAAGTGATCGCTTCATCCTTCACTGACAGGAATGAGGAAATGGATTTGTCACGACTCACGAGCGAATTAAAACATGTCCAACGTTGCTTCGTGAACCTCTGCTGATTTCTTCTGGTTTTTGTGTTGTTGGATGAGTGATTCGTGGTTTTATTATATTTTTTAAACAGTTATATTATCATATAAACACAGAACTTCGGAGCGCAGAGACAGGAGGAGGTGGAGCATTCCAGACATTCCAGACCAGCGCTGACGACATGAGAAGTCACGAGCGAATTAAATCATGTCCAAACGTTGCTTCGTGAACCTCTGATGATTTCTGCTGGATTTTGTGTTGTAGGACTAGTGCTCCATGGTTTTTATTTTATTTTATTAGAAGGTTTTATTAACATAAACACAGAATATCGCAGCGGCTCTGAGCAGACAGCAGCAGGGGGCGGAGCAGATCCCAAGTTCAGCAGAGCACCGACTGAGCCATATATGGCTCTGAGGGGAGGGAGCAGAATGCTTTTCTGCGCTGAAAATATTTCTAAGTCCCAGAGTGTTCAAATATCGCAGACCCTACCTTTAACCAGCCAATAAAAACAGAGTTTGTAACCAGCCAATAAAAACAGAGCTTGAATTTGAATCAGCCAATAAAAACAGAGCTTGAATTTCAAATTGAAACTCTGTTTTTATTGGCTGGTTAACGGCGGGTCACTCTGTGTTTTTAGTGTTTTTATAAATGCTGATAGAGAAGCAAGGGGACTATAGTTTTTACTTTGTCTAACATCAGTCTGTCAGTAGATAGTGACAGAGTGAAGAAATATGTTAAAAATATATTGTTAGAAAAGTTACAGACTGCACTACAAAGTTACATAGTGCAGCTTTAAATAACATATGGTCTTAAAGACCTTAAAACAATGTTGAACACGGCATTAAGAATGCCAAGTCCTTATGACTTGCTGATAAGCATTGTGGGAAGATTCTTCTTAATAAACAGGAGCATCTCAGCTTTTTCAGTCATGAGTCTATTCCTGTGTTCATCCCCAATGTTGGATGCAGCACTGAATAAGCGCTCACTCTCCACGCTTGTGCAGGGTGCAGACAGGTAAGCTCTTGCTACTCTAGCAAGGTCCGGAAACCGTACCTTATTAGTCTTCCAGTATTCCAATGGTGATGCACTTCTAGAGATGGGTGGCTCTGCGAGGTAGATAATCATCTCTGATGGTGATGCACCGTCTGCGTGATCCTGCTGCATGGTTTCTTCTGCCATGATTTCACCAAACATTGAAGACAAGGATCCTGCTCGTGGAACTTTCTCTGCTGGCTCCCCTGTGTTGGCAGCTTCAGGTGTTTGGTTTGCGTTCCTTTCAGCAGCTTCTGTCAACAGACCAACAAGCAGTCTTTGTGTTTTGGTCTTGAGTCCTTCAGAAAAAAATCTGTCTTTGTACCTTGAATGGGGAAGAGGAGAATAATAACTTTAAACAAAACTCCTTGTTTCTGGCCACTTGAGAATTAAAAACATTAATAAAATAATGTTTAAAAAAAATACATATACATTTTTATTAAAAATGTATATGTATATTTTTTAAAACATTATTTGGGAATTTATGTTCTCACCTTGGGTCTATGAGTGTTGCCAAACTGTAGAGGGGCTCATCTTCAATGTCAGCAAATCTTTTGGTGACAGATTCCAGCAGTGTGGCCTTCGTTGTCTTCACACCTTATAATAATAATAATAATAATAATAATGAATTCAATTTATAATGCACTTTTCATTAATAAAAATAAATCTCAAAGTGCTACCTTGATCTGTAACAGCATCTTTGGTGAGGATACGCTTTAAAACAATCACAGAGGGTATCACATCAGAAGCAGAGGCTTTGGATGAGCATATTTCTTTTGTCAGCTCTTCAAAAGGTTCCAGGAGTGTTGTTATGTTTTCAATCAATTCCCACTGCGAAGATGTAAAAGTAGCAGGTAGCTCAAAGTCAGCCTCATAAACACGTAATGCTCGTTTTTGCTCAAGGAGACTTTGGAGCATATAATAGGTGCTATTCCACCTAGTGCTGACATCTTGTTGCAGTCTTTTGGTGGGCTGGCCCAGTTGTTTTTGTACACTTTGAAGTCTTGCATATGCTAATGGAGAGTGTCTGAAGTGCCCCACAATGCGTCTCCCTTTAGCAATAATGTCACTTATACTGCGCTGCGACAGCATTGCATCATGAATGGCCAGCTGCAGGGTGTGTGCCATACACCCCAAACTTGGTAATCCAGAGTCTGTCATAGCTTTCACCATGTTTCTGGCATTATCTCTTAGGATCACGTGTATCTTCTCTTTTGGAATATTCCATGTCAGAAACATTTTCTCAAATGTGGTTGCTAACGCTACGGCAGTGTGGGAGCCAGAAAACTCCTGGGCATGAAGAACAGCTTTCTTAGGTTGAAAATCTGGATCAATCCAGTGAGCAGTTAAACTTAGCATCGACACAGGACTGACATCCGAGCTCCATATATCACTTGTGAAACTCACAGAGGACGAGACACCTACTTTAAGGAGACTTTCGACGTGAGAGTAAACAGTCTGGTGTAGCTCTGGCAGGGCCACGTCTGTAAAATATTTACGTCCCGGTAGCACGTAGCGGGGCTCCACGTGAGAGAGCAGTCGGCGGAACCCGGTGTCTTCCACCACTGAGAACGGCTGGTCATCTAGCCCGATGAATTCGATAATTTTTCGGGTTATTTGTTTAGCTTTCTGACCGTCACGCTCGTACGGGCGAGTGTTAGCAAGTGTGGGCTGCGTTAGCTGTCGTCCGACTGTTGCTGCTGCTCCGCGTGTCTTCTCTGCTGCGAGTCTTGAAAACTCACCATACTCTGCCAAGTGCTTGTTCTTTAAATGACGAATTAGGTTTGTTGTGTTGAAGGACTTCGTCGTACTTCCTCCACGAGGTACTTTTTCGTTGCACGTTTTGCAGTTTGCAAACTTCGCATCACTTTCACAGACGGTGAAAAACTTCCAGACGGCAGACATGTTTGTTTTTGAGCTGCTTCCTCTATGCGCATGCGCAATTTATGCCCACTGCGCGGGAGGAGGAGCGGGGTGAAAGGGGGGGGGGGCACACTGAATGCTGCACAGGCTTCACAGGCTCTGTGATCGGAAATTGAAGGCATTTATTGGAAACGCCGATCACATACTTTTTAATGAAAATCGGCCGATTATGATCGGTGGCCGATCGATCGGCACATCCCTA
>JBBPBX010082839.1:0-15651 GCA_038048925.1 Garcialebias charrua | reverse complement strand
ACACTTGGACTAAGCCCCTCTATTTGTAACTGGGTACTAGACTTCTTAACAGACAGACCACAGTCCGTGAAGATCCACAACTTCTCCTCCTCCACCATAACCCTTAGCACTGGCTCTCCTCAGGGATGTGTGCTGAGCGGTCCGTGTACATTCAGGCAGTTCGTTTTTTCATTTGAAACAAAAAATGAAAAAATGAAAAAACCACTTGTTTTTTCGTTTTTCGTTTATTGAACCAAAACAAAAAAACGGATTACAAACCGTTATCCGATTTCCGATTTTGTGCACAAAACGAAAATGGAAAAAACGGATAGCGACGGGTCAGTTTCGATTTTGTAATTTCTTTTATTGACAGCGGATATGACCCGGAAGTTCTCTCTGCCCCGCAAATGTGACGTGTCGAAGCATTTGTGTGCACATTTAAGAGTGTAGAATTCATTTGAGCATATTTACGCAGAACAAACTTTGTATTGTTTAAAAAAACTCTTAACGTTGCAGGAAAAACTTGTATAATACGGAGCCCCCCAGGGGAACTGGGGAAAAAGAAATGACGGTTCCTTTAAAAGGAATGTGGATCATCTGAAATGTGTATGTCGCGATAGCTCAACTGGTAACGTTTCTGTTCGCCACTCCGAACCTCACAGGTTCGACTCCCACATGGGACAACGTTTTTTTTTTTTTTAAAGATTATTTATTAATTCCAGATTAAAAAAACACAAGAAAACTATGTACAAAACAACAATAAAAACGTTCAATTATATAATCATTCCTCTTTATTATTAACTCATCCCTGAAATTCTGACACTGAATCACAAGTTCAAGTGTGAACTGTGTCACAGAATAAACACAATAAAAACATGTATTATCTGCAGCATTGTTGTTTAAAATGGCTCAACATTACGACAGTACACTCAATTTAATTGAATTTTGAAATCAGCCTTAAATATAAGGATGTCCAGTGTGTGCTGCAGTGGTAAAAGTAATTTTCCGTTTGTTGACGCAGCCATTGTTTGAAGCAAGGGTTGGAAATGCCGGATAATGACGGAGGAAAACACAACACACCATCAGTTGCGTTTGGCCTGAGTGAGAAGAGCGCTCATCAGAGCAGCTGGCCGTTTATTAGTAAATTGCGCCCTCCTGTGTAGGTCTCCGCCCACAACAGGGTCAACAGGATGTCAACAGGAACATAAAATACTCAACACCGTTGTATATTTCACGTTCAAGCTCTGTGGAATCAGCTGTTCGAGCCGACGCGGCAGCCTGCGCTCTGTCTGTCCCTCTGAACTTGTGATTCAGTGTCAGAATTTCAGGGATGAGTTAAAAACCATTAAGCAAAATAAGAAAGAGGAATGATTATATAATTGAAAGTTTTTATTGTTGTTTTGTAAATAGTTTTCTTGTGTTTTTTTAATCTGGAATGAATAAATAATCTAAATAAAAAAACATTGCCCCATGTGGGAATCGAACCTGTAACCTTTGGAGTGGCGAACCGATGCGTTACTAGTTGAGCTATCGTGACATGCTTATTTTCGAAGGTCCACATTCCTTTTAAAGGAACCGCCGTTCATAGCAATAGTTTCCGTAGTATACCGGTTTTTCCTGCAACATTAAGAGTTTTTTTAAACAATACAAAGTTTGTTCTGCGTAAATATGCTCAAATGAATTCTACACTCTTAAATGTGCACACAAATGCTTCGACACGTCACATTTGCGGGGCAGAGAGAACTTCCGGGTCATATCCGCTGTCAATAAAAGAAATTACAAAATCGAAACTGACCCGTCGTTATCCGTTTTTTCCATTTTCGTTTTGTGCACAAAATCGGAAATCGGATAACGGTTTGTAATCCGTTTTTTTGTTTTTGTTCAATAAACGAAAAACGAAAAAACAAGTGGTTTTTTGTTATTTCATTTTTTGTTTCAAATGAAAAAACGAACTGCCTGAATGTACACGGACCGCTGAGCCCCCTTCTGTTCACTCTGCTCACATATGATTGTACAGCCACACTTCCAGGCTGTCATATTGTTAAGTTTGCAGATGATACAGCGGTGGTGGGATGCATTACAAACAATGATGAGTCCAGCTACAGACAGGAGGTGGAACACCTGGAGAGCTGGTGCAAAGAGAACAATCTTCACATGAATGTGAAGAAGACAAAGGAGATGATTGTGGACTTCAGAAGGAACAAACACAACCATGCCCCACTGAAAATAGGTGGGTCTGCAGTGGAAGTGGTCTCCAGCTACAAATACTTGGGTGTACACATGAATGATAACCTCAGCTGGAGCAACAACACCACCAGCCTGATCAAGAAAGGTCATCAGAGACTCTACTTCCTCAGACGGCTGAGACGAGCTGGTCTGAGCAGCCCAGTCCTCACCTCGTTCTACAGGTGTGCAGTGGAGAGCGTCCTGTGCTCCAGCATCAACGTGTGGCATGGAGGCTGCACAGTTGAAGAGAGGAAAGCTCTACAGAGAGTGGTGAAGGCTGCACAGAAGTCTGTTGGAGTCAGTCTCCCCACCATCACAGACATTTACACCTCCAGATGCAGGAAAAGAGCCACCTGCATCATGAAAGACCTCACTCATCCAGCACACTCACTCTTTGCCCCACTCCCCTCAGGACGGAGGTTGAGGAGCATCAAATGTAGAACCACTAGACTGAGGAACAGCTTCTACCCTGAGGCTGTTAGACTCATGAATAAATAAAAATAAAATAAAAAATAAACACTGCAAAATATCACATCATGCTGATGCTGATCTGTTTTCTTGTTGCTGTATTCATCTGTGACCATCTGCTCATACAAACTCATGTTCGTGCTGCTGTTTATTCCCACTATATTAGGCTTAGTGTATTACTAGTTGATGTTTTTCTTAGTTAGTTCTAGATGTTATTACTGTTTTTCTCTTTCATTGTTGTTGGATGTAACTGGGACCTCGTGTACATAATCTCGTTTTCATCTCATGTACCACATGCGGTGCAAATGACAATAAAGACTCTCTGACTCTGACTCTCTGACTCTAAATTACTTAGATATATCGTTTGAAAGTTGAGTTCAATTTCAAAATCAATGATTATTCTTATTTCTTTGGTTACTTCGAACTAAAAGGTATAAATCAAAGGGCAGTCCCAGAAGATATGAAAGTGGTCAGCCATTACATTGTTACATTGTCTCCAACAATTCCCCAAATTAGTTCTTCCAGTCTGAGAGAATATTCTTTTAGGTGTTATAAAAAACCTAACCATGTTCTTCCATGAAAATTCCCTCCAATGACTCGAGCTGGTGGTGGAGTTGTTAATTTGGCATATGTTTGACCACTCATCCTCTGTCAATGTTATGTTTTGCCTCCCTTTCCCAAGTATTTTTAAGATATAGGGTTGATGTTTTTTTATTAGATTCTAAGCAAGCATATAATCTGGAAAGTTTCTTTTTATAAGATTTACCTTTATAAGCATCCATAAAAATATTAACAAGATCTTGCTCATGTTTTCCCAATGATCTAATATTCTTATTAAAGTGATTCCTGAGCTGTAAGTATCTGAAAAAGTCTTGTTTGTCAAGGTTAAATTTTTCCTGCAATTGTTGGAAGCTTTCCAGTTCAAATCCAGAAGAAATCACGCAGTAAGATGTTAGGCCTTTTCTAGTTAGTTGTTTGAATCTAGAGTCTAGATGTGCTGGTATAAAATCCTTATCATGTTCTATCCATCTTAGTAACCGAGTTTTTGACTCCAAGAGAGGGTTGCGGATTTCTTTAAACCAGATGTCCAGAGAGACCTTTGTGGAAACACACAACTCGTCTGAATGTGTGGTCTTGAGTTGCTTATCTGAATATGTGGTCTTGAGTTGCTTATCCCCCAACAGAGCTTGCAAGGGGACATCAATTTGACTTAATTCCAGATCTTTCCATTTTGCTTCATAGTGTTCTTCACACCAGTAGACCATGAACTGTAGTTGAGCTGCTCTATAATAATTTTCCAAACAAGGGAGTGATCTTCCTCCTTTATTTAGTGGTAATTGTAAGGTTTTATAACGTACCCTTGGTTTTTTATTCTGCCATATAAATCTGGAAATCATCCGATTCCATTCATTAAATTGTTTGTTAGGTATTTCTATTGATAAAGATTGAAAAAGGAATAATAGTTGTGGTAAAATAATCATTTTTATGATTTCTATTTGATTATATAAATCAAACGTCAAAGGGGCCCATCTATCCAAATTGCTATTTGTTTTTAAATGCCTGAACAACCTTGCCCCACCATATTTGTCTGAGCTGCTTCAGCCCTACTGCCCTCACCGATCTCTAAGATCAGTAGATCAGTTGCTTCTGACAGTCCCCAAAACTAGGCTGAAGCTCAGAGGTGACAGAGCGTTTGCTGTCGTTGCTCCCAGGCTGTGGAACAACTTACCCTTGAGTGTCAGACAGGCCTCCTCTCTTCCTGTTTTTAAATCTCTTTTAAAAACACACTTTTATTCCTTGGCTTTTAACACGTGATCGTATTTTTTTTATGGCATTTTAACACACCTGCAGTGAGACTGGTATATGTATTTTTTTATCTTTGTACCGGTATGTTTTTAAAAAAAAAATCGTTTTAATTAATTTGTCTTTTGTGTTATTGTACAGCACTTGGTCTGCATTGCTGGCAGTAAGTCAGGCTCGTTTCCAGTGAGAGTTGGACTCCGCCAAGGTTGCCCTTTGTCACCGATTCTGTTCATAACTTTTATGGACAGAATTTCTAGGCGCAGCCAAGGTGTTGAGAGGATCCGTTTTGGTGGCCTTAGAATCGCTTCTCTGTTTTTTGCAGATGATGTGGTCCTATTGGCTTCATCAGATCGTGATCTACAGCTTTCGCTGGAGCGGTTTGCAGCCGAGTGTGATGCGGCCGGGATGAGGATCAGTTCCTCCAAATCCGAGGCCATGGTCTTGAGCCGGAAAAGGGTAGCATGCCCTCTCCGGGTCGGGGAGGAGGTCCTGCCCCAAGTGGAGGAGTTTAAGTATCTCGGGGTCTTGTTCACGAATGAGGGAAAACTGGAGCGTGAGATCGATAGGCGGATAGGTGCAGCATCCGCAGTGAAGCGGGCGCTGTACCGGTCTGTCGTGGTGAAGAGAGAGCTGAGTCGAAAGGCAAAGCTCTCAATTTACCGATCGATCTACGTTCCCACCCTCATCTATGGTCATGAGCTTTGGGTTGTGACCGAAAGAACGAGATCTCGGATACAAGCGGCTGAAATGAGTTTTCTCCGCAGGGTGTCTGGACTCTCCCTTAGAGATAGGGTGAGAAGCTCAGTCATCCGGGAGGGACTCGGAGTAGAGCCGCTGCTTCTCCACATCGAGAGGAGCCAGTTGAGGTGGCTCGGGCATCTGGTTAGGATGCCTCCTGGACGCCTCCCTGGTGAGGTGTTCCGGGCATGTCCCACCGGGAGGAGACCCAGAGGAAGACCCAGGACACGCTGGAGGGACTATGTTTCTCGGCTGGCCTGGGAACGCCTTGGGATTCCCCCAGAGGAGCTGCTTCAAGTGGCTGGGGAGAGGGAAGTCTGGGCCTCCCTACTTAGGCTGCTACCTCCGCGACCCGACCTCGGATAAGCGGACGAAAATGGATGGATGGATGGATGTACAGCACTTTGGTTAACCCTGTGGTTTTTAAAATGTGCTATAGAAATAAAGCTGATTGATTGATTGATTGATACTTCTACTTAAATTATGACAGTTATTGGTATTGATTAGTAATATAATGATATTCAACCTTTGTAACCAGAACAATGTTAACGTAATGTAGTTTTGTGTTTTCTATGTTTCAGACCCCAAGAGTGAAATTCTGCCACAAACTGTTGAAGCTATTTTGGAGGCAATGTGTGGCAACAGTACGTTTCTTGCATTTGTACATTTTAATATTTATTAATTACCACCGTAGATGTAGGAAAATGACAATGGTGGTGGCCCAACAGTAACCACAGAGAAAAAAAAAATCCAGTATAACTCACGATTACAGTAGAAATAACCTGTGTCCTATTGTTTAGATCAGGGGTGTCAGAGTCAAATACACCAAGGGCCAAAAAAAAAAAATTGCTACAAGCCAAGGGCCGGACTGGTTCAATGTTCATATTGAAATGATTTCACATAGCCTGTTGAACCAAGACCTAACAGACTGTCTATTATTTAAGGATTAAATTAATAAAACAATATTTTCTTATGGATCTGTCAGTAATTTCAAGTGAAAACATTTTTTAACAGGCAAACAGCAAAAAATTAAATTGTTTAAAAAAATATATATATATGTTTCTTAATATCAAGATAAATGCATGAATAAAAGTGCATGCATTATAAACTGAAAATGCATTATTGTGCAGCTCTATGATCCTTCTGATCACCACTTTCAAATAGGAAAATAAGAAAATAAATCAAATCAGTTGTATTCTTTCTCATGGCTCTGTCCCCGAGTCCATTCAACTGAAAAGTAAATATAAATAAATAAAATACAATAAAATAAAATACAAAAATCTATGGCACACAGCCAAAACAATACTTCCTTCAAAGAAAAATCACGTCTTGTAGAAACAAATGTAAAAATTTAACTGAATTAAAAACTGAAAATGTGTTACTGCTCTGTGATGCTCACTTATCTGAGGCTGATACTTGGAGGTGCCTCATCTTTTGTACAAGTTCATCAATGTTTGGGGTTAGGCTCTGAGCTGAGGAAGTCCTCAGGATTGATTACCTCCATGAACATGTAGTCTGCCTCCCACCTGGCTTGAAACCCCTGTTCTCTGTGTCCACCTTACGTTTAGCCATTTTAGAGGAGGGGTGCAAATGTAGCTGAAAGTTGATCTCTGCTCTGACTGCTGATGAATAATGAAGCCACTTGTGCAAGCTGAAGTGACTTCACGAGCTACCTGCCTAAATAAAGGTTGAATGATTAGGCATACAGCTGTCTTGTGACTTTTTATTAATATACTGTACTTTTTTATGATTGTTTACTGTTGGCTGCAAGTATGAAGCTGTGAAATCCTTCATTTTCTACAGCTGATAGCTGTTGGTCATTAATTATGATGAAGTTCAGCAACTTCTCTGCTTCAGCTGTGTGTTTTTATTGTTCAGTCTGGGAGTATTGTCCCTCCTACGAGATTATCAGGTCGGTGTAGACGCGGTTGAGCAAGAAAAAAAACACAGCTGAAGACATGAGCTCGAATGAGGGACAGGCTGAATGATCCGAGACCGGGACGCGCGGCTGGGTCCTGCTGCTCGGTTCAGCGAGAGTGTCGTCTCGCTCAACTAACTGGAGCGCGGTTTAAAGTGGCGCTGTGGCTCTGCAGACCTTGCACGTTGCTGTCTTATGGTATTTAGTGTAAAATACATCCACACAGCGGACATGTTACGATGAACAGTTGGCTAACTGTTAGCTAAAATGTTACTCACCGAGTCTGCACGTTGGAGCTGCTGGCTGCAAACTATGGAATGGATTTCCTGAATTTGAGGCGGGTCTCATTACTCTGGGTTCATGAGACACGACTCCGTTCCGAAAATCCATTCCATAGTTTGTTCGACTCCGTGCCGTGTACAAAACACCAGCGGGCGGCTGTGGCTTGCGGGCCGGATCTAATAGTTATTAAATATCATCCAAAGGGCCATAAATAATTGTTTCACGGGCCGGATCTGGCCCGCGGGCCGGCACTTTGACATATGTGGTTTAGATGCACAGAGCGGCGAGGAACCTGTGGAAGTAGCGACAGCTGAGGCAGGGGTAACAGCTTCAGGTAGTATATCTTTAAATTAGTTGATGTTCTATGCGTATTTTACGTACTTTAAACTCTCTTCATGATATAATTGCCTCTTCTGTATTTTAGAGGCTGGTGACTTTTGCTGCATCTGCCATAATCATTACTATGATAAGAAGAAGAATGCAATGAAGAAATGACGTGAGTGGCGTCAGTGCAGTGCATGCCAGCTGTGGTCACACTTGGCATGTGGTTTCAAAAAGAAGTTGTGTTCTCATTGCCAGCATCACGGTAGTTAAGGTGTACTTTTGCTTGAGAATACTGTTACCCTGCTAATTGTTTAGTTTTAAAATTGTAGTGCATGGATGCAATGTTCATTAATCTATTCTGAAAGTGTTTATATGTTGTTCTGCATTATGTACTCCATACTGTCATGTACACAAATGTATTGTGAATGGCCTGCATGTAATTTGTAAGGGATAAATGTATTGACATTTGAGTTTGTTTAATAAATGAGAAGTCCATTTCGTAAATGGAGATACACTTTGAAGGTTGTTTAAAATAATGTACCGGTAATGTAAGAAGGCCATTTCATTAGTGAGTGGAAGCATGCCATTAGAGTTGCATGAAACATTAATGATATATTTATGTTAAAAATGCACATAACAGGGACAACATAATCTACACAATGCCAAAGCTTCAATATTACTACTGTATATTGGACCTATATTTCTCTGCAAACTGCATATTGTGACGTCCTGTAGTTACTTAACAAATTTGTTAAATTACCTATGCATCAAGTACAACATTTCTATGCAAAATGTGTATATTTAAAAATAGCTAAGCTTATTACCTAAAGACTTCAATTTTCTGTTATAAAATGGACACACAGAGAATGTCTGTTTGCAAAAAAAGGAGTCATTTAATGTTAATTGGGTTGATGTGAAGAAGGACACTTTTGAAGGACACCAGACCCCCTGGCGACCCGGCAAGGATCAGCGTGTTTAGATGATGGATGGATGGATGGATGTGAAGAAGATAAAATATGACACTTCAGAATGAAGTATGTCAATGTGCAGAATGTGCACCAGTGTGCTTCAGATGGAAGTGAATTTGACAATCATCAGTGTACAGCAAACCCCCTACTTACGACTCCATCGACCTACGAACAACGGGACCTACGAACGTATCATATTTAATAAAAATATGAAATTACTGTATTAAAAAAATATATATATATTTTTTTGTGTTTAAATGTTCTTAATTTCATGTGTACATCACTTTGTTGCAGCTGTGGTTGTTTTAAAGGCTTTATAAATAATAATTATGATAAAAAGATCATTTCTGATCATTTTTGAGCAATCTTGGGCAGCAGGAAGTAGGTCTTCAGTTTACACGGTCACAAATTAATGTAGAACACCGGACGCCATTTTAGGTTCAGTCACTGGGGTCTCCGGTCACAAATTAATGTACAACACCGGACGCCATTTTAGGTTAGCTGCCGGCGAGCCGGCCGAAGACTGGTGACCAGGATGGCTTCATATGGATTAATTACGAGCTGGAAACGTCTCTGTGAACTTTGTGGATGTCTCAGGCAGCAGCGGATTTATCGCCGATCGTGCCAGGCCGCCGCGCGAACACCTCCGGCCGGCCTGGCTACACCTCCGGCCTGGCTAGCTCCAGAAGCTAACACGGGAGCTAACACGGGAGCCGGCCTTTTGAACACTGGTGACCAGGATCGCATCATATGGATTAATTACTAGCTGGAATCGCTCTGTGAGCTCTGTGGACGTCTCAGGCTGGAGCAGCGGCTGGAGCAGCAGCTGCAGATTGATCGCGCCGCCGCTCCAACACCAGCTCATGGCTTGGCTAGCAGAAGCTAGCCAGCTAGCTAACACAGGTCTGGAGCAGCTGCGGTGGCTTGCCGGCCCCCGCGCTGCTCGGCCCGAAAACAATCAACGCATGGCAACCTAAGATGTCGGCTTTGACCATCTCAAAGTAAGAAAATATATTTTTATTTATTCTGTAAATGTGAATAGCAATGTTTAACATTACAGTACACTACTGTACATGTACATGCAAATGTGTGCGCGCGCTCCGTTAGCATGATAATTAAAAAAATAATAATAATTTTCACCCCCTAGCTACGGCAGAATTGAGCTGCAAACCGTTCTTATCTCCCTAACTCGTTCGTAAATCGGGGGTCACCTGTATACATGAAAGGGAATGTTATGTTTACAGAAAATAGCACTTAATGGTGGCACGTATAGAAGACGACTGAGGATGGACACTTGCGGTACCCCACATTGAAGTGCCTCCAATGCTGAACTAAAATCTTTGTGTACATGGAGGTACCAGATGAATGCCTTGCAGAGAGCTGGGACAAAAGTAGCAAAGGCTACCATCAGTAATACACTACGGTGAGAGGGACTCAAATCCTGCGGTGCACGGCGTGCTCCCATGCTTCATCCAGTACATGTCCAGTCTCGTCTGAAGTTTGCAAGAGAGCATATGATCCAAAAGAGGACTGCATGGGAGAATATCGTGCTCAGATGATTGGGGCTGTTTTGTGCAATGGCTGACAGTACTATTATGTATTATGGTGAGAAAAAAAATACATTTATTAGGCTGTGGGTTATCTTTACCCATATACTGTAGACCCCTTTCACGGCTCGTCATCAACCCTGGAAATATACCGGAAGTAGCCATCTTGGCGACATAGCTATGTTAGCCTCAAAGCTATTGTAGTGGTGCGTCGCGTCTGGTCACACAAAATCAAAAAATGGTGAATTATTGTCGTGTCCATGGCTGCCACAATCGGTCAGATTGAGAGAAAAGCCTTCTGTTTTACAGATTACCACTCGTGATCACAAATCAAGGTGAAGTAATTCAGCAATTATCAGAGGAACGTCGACGTCTGTGGCTGCCAGCCTAAACCAGAACTTGGATTGAAAAACACTGAGCAACATCCGAATTTGCTCTGCACACTTTGTGTCAGGTAATATATTTCTTACAGTAGATTATAGTGAATTAGGGCATTACACGAATCATAAGTTTATTGAGCACGAGGACAGAGCTTCAAAACACCACCTCCCTTTCTCTGTTCAAGACAGCCCTGAAAACACATCTCTTTAGACTTATCATTAACTTTACTAAATGTATTTTATATTATATAATCCTTATGTATTTTATATTTCAATTTGTCACTGATAATGTTTGAACTGAATTGGTTTGTTAAGTGTCCTTGGGTGTCCTGAAAGGCGCTTTTAAATAAAATGATTATTATTACAATCCTTTAACTGTGCTGCATAAAATGTACATGGAACGTTAAATTTTTTTGTTGAGTTATTTGTTTTTTACAAATAGCATAAACAACTCAACAACTGAAAGCTTAACAAAGCTTTCAGTTGTTGAGTTGTTTATGCTGATTATTCAAAATTCATAAGAGCACATGACACTCATGACAAGAGCACTGTCATGAGTGTCATGTCACTGTCATGACATGACACTCATGACAAGAGCACTGTCATGATAAACTACACACCTAGCTCTCAAGTTGAAAAGCAAAAAATACGTACAAACACTAAATATGTAAGAAGCACATACAATAACCTAAATTAACTGTTCTTGTGTTGTTTGACAACTGACAATCCGGTGCTATGTTGTAAATCCTGTTTTGAAATTCATATGCATATGAACACACCAATTATTTACAACTTCATTTAAGTAATTTTTATTTTATTATGTTTTTTCTTTTCTTAGGCAGACGTGCTCCATTGTACAGCAAGGATGATCCAGACTGGGTGCCTTCACTGAAGACGTGTGCTGCAGAGAAGTCTGTAGCAGTTGGTGCTGATGGTGGATGACATCTGGCAGCTGAACGCTTCAACCGACGACAAAAAAGAACTAAAAAAAACATGGCAAATAGCACATGTTAGAATCCATGTTGAACGTGTCATAGGCTGTGTTAGACAAAAATACACAATCTTGAATGGCCCTCTTCTACCTATTGATTTTCAAACATGTAGATATCCAGAAAAAGTTGCATTAATTGATATGTCCATGTATTGAGCATGCATCAGGGTATTAATCGATATGATTGGCTTTGTGTGCTGTGCCTTGGTTAATCACCTTTGGTGGGTTATGAGTAGCTGCATGAATTGTAAAAAGAACAAGTGGATAGAAGAGTGATAGCTGATGTGAACCTTTTTTATTTTTATTTTACATTGTTCCACCTTTACTTTGAAGTTGTTTTTGCAAATATGGGGCAGACATGATTTTTCATTCACTGCACTCTTTATTTGAGCATGATGCTGGTGAAGATTCTCAGTCGTCCAGGACATGATAAAATCAAAAAAGGCGTTCAATACAGGATCAACTGGACTTTATTAGTAACAAATAAAGTCCAGTTGATCCTGTATTGAACGCCTTTTTTGATTTGAGCATGAATTACTATATCATTACTGTTTATGTATTGATTTGATGAATGTAATTTTGATTATGCTTTTTCTGTAATGGATATCACACTGACGTGAGCAAACAAGACAACTTACATATTACAACATATGTTTCACATAGTGGTGCTGATACTGTATAGCTCACGTCGATTTAGAAAACCTCTTTTAAACAGAATAAATGACATTATGTATCATTAACCATTTTGTTTGTGCACTTTTTGTATTGACTAGAAAATATTCTGCCAAACTCAAAGTAGTTGTAAGGTAAAAAAGGTCTATATAAAGACAACCATTCGTACTGTTATCTTAAAAGATAATGTCTGCAGAATGCACCTCAAAGTTCTTACTGTAATTAGATTCATAGAGTAGCTGTTATTTATATAATTTGTGTTGAAACACTGTACAAGAGTTGAAAATTTTGAATAACACTTGTCAGCCATCATTGTACTTCACATGTTTATTTAAAAAATATGTTTTGAGGTAGTTCTGCACAGAGCTTCTATAAGATGAACTGAAACACACATTTACACATTTAGTCTGGATTAATAAGGAAAATCAAGGCATTGCTCTCTGGAACCGCTCAGATCTGGTTGATCCAGGGATCAAATGTAGCTTAAAAAACAGGGATCTAAGATCATTTTGACAAAATTTGCTTCAATCCTCAGACTGATGTGATGAGTCACATACATTTACAATAAGAATACATAGCTAGTGTGTGTTTAAAAACACACCCAAAATATATTTATATGTACACACACAAATTAAAAATTAAATATAAATCACCAAACACCAAATAATTCACAATGTCTGCGTAGGTCACAGCTGGTAAGGTCTTCTCATCTTCTGACATGTTGGACAGCCGGTATGGGTCTTAGCTGCCAATTATCTGTATTTTATCCAAATGACGTTCCTTTGCTGCAGGCTGAAGCTGGTCCACATACTCTCCTGCAGCTTCTGTCTTCTTCACAGAGGTTTGTTTTACAGAGAACATGGTCAAATCAGAAATAAAACCGGAGCTCCGACTTCAACTACTGTGTGTTTACAGCGCGAGTGTCTCCAACATGGCGGTGCTTCCGGTATTGCGCAATCCGTGAAAGGGGTCTATAGTGTAAAACAGTCAAAAATGAAGTTAAACCAATAACAAATTTATTTTACATTAGACAAACATTTAGAAGAGATGAGAAAAAGAGATGTTCAATTAAATTCAAAAATACTTTATTAATCCCAGAGGGAAATTAAATGTTGTATTTAATCATCATGGTTTCATTAAATAGTTGTTCTGGACAAGAAGTATCTCTTGTAACGGATCTAAAGAAGCCTCTGACTGAAGACACTGTTGTTGTATGACTCTTCCACTCTGGAGTTGTGCCTGGTGAGAGGTGCCGAGCAGGAGTGGGCATACTTGTTGCCCCCCATCTTGGTGCCTGTATGTTAGGGTTCACCATGGTGAATGAGAGGGAAGACTCCCTCCGCCTTTGTGTGGGGGGGACGGGTCCTGACTGTTGTTTGTGTTTAAGTGACAAACAGCAGTTCAGATTACCTACCATGTTTGGAGTCCTTGGAGGGGGTATTGGAGAGTGCGCCTCCTGGGGACTCCCTTGTTCTACTGGGGGACTTCAACGCTCACGTGGGCAATGACAGTGAGACCTGGAGGGGTGTGGTTGGGAGGAACGGCCCCCCTGATCTGAACCCGAGTGGTGTTCTGTTATTGGACTTCTGTGCTCATCATGGATTGTCCATAACGAACACCATGTTCAAGCATAAGGGTGTCCATATGTGCTCTTGGCACCAGGACACCCTAGGTCGCAGTTCGATGATCGACTTTGTTGTCGTCTCATCTGATCTGCGGCCGCATGTCTTGGACACTCGGGTGAAGAGAGGGGCGGAGCTGTCAACTGACCACTACCTGGTGGTGAGTTGGCTCCGATGGTGGGGGAGGATGCCGGTCAGACTGAAACGTATTGTGAGGGTCTGCTTGGAATGTCTGGCAGAGTCTCCCGTAAGACGGAGCTTTAACTCCCACCTCCTGGAGAGCTTAGAACACGTTCCGAGGGAGGCGGGGGACATTGAGTCTGAGTGGGCCATGTTCCACGCCTCTATTGTCGAGGCAGCTTATCTGAGCTGTGGCCACAAGGTTGTTGCTGCCTGTCGTGGTGGAAACCCTCAAACCCGGTGGTGGACACCGGCGGTGAAGGATACTGTCAGGCTGAAGAAGGAGTCCTATTGGGCCTTTTTGGCATGTGGGACCCCGGAAGCAACTGATGGGTACCGGCAGTCCAAACGGCATGCAGCTCGGGTGGTTGCTGAGGCAAAAGGGTGATTCTCATGAACCCAACCTATTGAATGTCTTGGAAGATTTTATGGGCATACTCATAAAAACAAAACATAATTCACTTTTGTTTGAACAATCATAATTTCTATTATTTGGCACAGTTCATTGTTGGTTACCAAAATAGTTTTTTAAATGTTTTTTAACTGATTTTGGCGTCAAAAATTCATTACCGTAATGCGTCCGAAGGGGAAAAAAATGCTTTCACCTCAAATTTTCATTATAAATATTCAAGCCGGTTTATGAAAAAATATTATAAATTTGTTTAAAACAACATAATTTTTCAGAATATGATAATATATAATGATTTCCTATTAAGTAATTAAAAATATTTTAATAAAAGTGAGTGTCCGGATGTGCAGTACTCATTACTGTTGCACTGTGTTCAAAGTCCTGTCATATTCACAGCGTTTTTTTAAATGAAGTTGTTTTGACCCATAATGCACCACAAGGAAGAGAAGACAAAAATATGGCTACAGTACAAGGTAAGATTGTTTGACATGTTTTGATCATGAGAATTGTTACGTTTCTCCTTGCATATGCCTTATTCCACACATTAGGTGATCATTACCGTAATGTGTAATACCTCATGTTCTTAAAAAGTCATTAATTAGATACTTTCCTGTAAAAAAGATATTAGGGAGTTATTACTGTAAGTGAAAAACTTTAGCTGAGTCATCATGACATGCTGCCATTTTAAGCTAGCTTATGTGGATGTCATTCATTACCGTAATGCTTAACTTTCATTACCGTGTAATGCGAGGCCTGTTGCGGTAATGAAAAACAAGATTACGGTGATGAACAGTGTCTTTTTTAAATAATAATTTAAACTTTAATCATTTTTGTTTTTGCTTACTACATCTTAAATATTTTTATGCTAAATGGCTATGCTATTTTATGCTAACTAATTTTACTTAATATGAAGGGCAAAAGAAAGTGAACATAAGAGGGCGGCATCAAGAACTAGGGTGGAAAAACATAGGCAGAAGATTTATAATAATCCAGACCTTCTAGAAGAGTATAGAAGAAAGGAAAGAGAAAGGTAGTCCTAACTCACACACACTACATTCACGACTGACCGACACCCACTTCTCTCTCTCTCTCTCTCTCTCTCTCTCTCTCTCTCTCTCTCTCTCTCTCTCTCTCTCTCTCTCTC